>VDFB02346207.1:0-28053 GCA_007258455.2 Sequoia sempervirens | reverse complement strand
GCCTTCATCATAATAGTTGTTTGCATCAAATTTCATGCATTTTGGGTGATAGTGAGTGTTTTGTGAGCATATCATTGAACTACTGTATTGCTGGTTAACAGTTTTCAGTCCTCATTCTGTCATAACAGCGTGCATAGAATACATCATTTGAGTTTGGTTTTGGAAGGAAAGACATTGAGAGGATTTAAGGATAGCATTATACATTGTTGCAACATTGAAGACTCTCTTATCTTGTGCTTAACAGATAAATCTCTGATATTGTAAGTTGAACACTGTCAGCATCTTCCTTATTTCTGTTAATCTCATGTTTGTAACTGCCCACTGAATAAGTGGAAGAGGCTGGCTTGCCGCCTATTTACTTGATTTGCATTGTAATTTCATAAGTCTCCGCCATATGGTCGCCTCTTATCCATCATGGATTGAGTAGCACATACTTGGTGTTGAGTTAATTTTCAATATTGCAATAGATAGGGATCCTCTGACCATATGCTCGTCGTTCACCGATGCATTTCTTGGTTAGAGTTCTTGTTTCAGCATTTCCTTTAAGATCCTCTAACCAATGCTCACACCTTGCCCACATCGGGACCCTGGTGTACATTCTGGTTAGAGTTGCTTTCAGCATCGTTTTGGTTTATGAGCTAACCTTAACGGGTGCTTGTTAATTGTAACTTGCATTTGAAAATCGAAAAAATTTGGCTCGGTATATTTCAGATGCACATTGATTTAATTTATTTACATGCAAATTGGCATTGCAGTCCTAAATCCTAACTCCTAACCCTATTGATTGTTGCAAATTTGCAGGTGGGAGCAGCAGATTATCATTATGAACAATTAAAAATTTAACTTTACATACAATGTGATAATGTGCATAGTGCAAAAGCATACATATGTGATAATTGATATGAGTAAAACTGTAAATATGCTCAAATTTTAACTTTTAAAATGTTGATGAAATATGATGATGAGTTCTATTTCTGCTTATTAAACCCTCATTTCAGCATTACGTCATTTCAAACTTTCATCATTCATGGCCATGCATAAATTTTTTATAATTGGATATTTGTATGCCTGGATATTTGGAGTTGGCAGTTGGCAGAGTATGTAAATTGTAACCAATAACAGTAAAGTAAAAATGAAGTTTTATAACTTAATAGAGTAAAGATTAAGTTAAAAAATTTCATTGTTACTTTATTGTTACTCGTTACGTATGCTGCCAAGTGCCAAGAGCCAAGTGCCAACTACCAAACATCCAATCTGACCCCATTTAAAATTCAAAGATCGAGTTATGAAATTTCTATGCATGAATGATGAATCATGAAAGTTTGAAACACGGGAGGGTTTAATAAGCAGAACTAGAAGTCTATTAAGTTATAAACTTTCACAGCCCAGCTATAGTTTTCAATCTCATATCTGATTTCATGGCTTCATTATAAACAAAAATCATATAAAATCATTTTTTTTTGCAGAATATGTACATTGTAAAGTTATAATAAATAGTAAAATCCTATCTTACCAAGCCAAAAGGCAAAATATATACATTTTTAATAACAAATATTAAATACATTACTATCTATAATATTTTTTGTTTTGATTCATTATGTATTAAATTCTATAATTTTGAATCAAAAAAAATAAATATTATAAATAGTAATATATTTAGTTTTTATTTATAATATATTGAATTTTAATATATTCTGAATTAAAAAATATATTATAGATATAATATATTTATTATGAAATTATAAATAATGTACATTACTACATTGTATATAAATAAATAATAAACAAGAATATTATTGTTATTTATTTATATACATTATTAATAATGTATATAAATAAATAATAATAATATTCTTGTTTATTATTTCTATATACATTATTCAAATTTCATAATAGATATATTATATCTATAGTATATTAAAATTTGATATATTATGAATAAAAAATATATATTATTGATTATATAATATCTGTGATTCTGTATAACTATGGAATCCAATCATCAATAAAAACAGATAAATATCAACAAATACGTCTACAGAAAGCTGAAGGCGAAGCTGTGAAAAAAATGGTGGAAACGTATGAAAAGAAATGAAGAAACCCTAACTAACCTGCAGCCTTCACACTTGATGCAAATCGCGATGCCAAAACCTCGAAGTCGCGTGGAAATCAAAGCCAAAAACGCGCTGAAACTGATTGGTAAAAACGCGGGTGTGAAATAACACGCGAAAATGAGGGTTTAAGTAAGGAAAACGCGAAAAAATAGGGTGAAATGACTGTCGTTTTCGCATGAAAAAGAGCCAGAAAAAAACGCGTTTTGCATTTATGACGATTACTCACAAAAATCTGACGATTAATCGCCATATTTTCCTGCGATTAAACACAAAAATCTGGCGATTATTCGTACTGTTCATTCTGGCGAGTAAAAGTAGATTTTACTCGTTTTCATGAAAACTTGGCGATTAATCTTCCACTCGCCAGTTAATCGGCGATTATGTAATCTATGGTCTTAATAGTGTATTTGAAATGCCCAAGTACTTCCCGTCTGAAATATCCGCTGATACTTCCTTGATGATAATATAGTAATGTATCTGGCGTTGTGTTACCTTATTCTGCTCGAGTAAAGACAACCCATGCGGCTCCATATATCTTACATTGTATACTAAATAATGGCTTTCCCGAACTTCACGACTCCCTTAGACTGGCAAGTTTGATACTTTTCATCATATCTCCATTTGAATCTTCCACTGCTACAGAAACAAGCAATGCTCCTCATAAACTCAGGCGATAGGCTTAAACAGCTCTATCCAGAGGCAATGATATCCACCAATTGCATTCTTTTTGTTATTTCCTTCAGGGAAAAATCAATAAGAAACAGTCAACGACATAGAATACAGAATTCCTGATATCGGGTCTAATGACCAAAACATCAATGGAGTTCAGCCAATATGCAACATATAGGAGCGATGCTAGCAATAGATTGGGGGATATATAAAATTTTAATTTTAAATTTTTGGAATGACTACAATGAACAGAGTGAAGTGTTCGACAATGGCAAGAATGAACACAGCGGAGAGAAAGAGAAGACATGCCGATGAATGATGGATTCAAAAAGGGTTTTGCACATGGTCTACATTGCTCACCCGTTGACAAATGCAAGAATGGTAGAAAACAATAGCAGTTGCATGTGGTCTTCACTGCAATACCATTGTAAACACCGATGTGAGAAATAAACAAATGAATGGAGAGTGATCAGATAGAGGCCCAAGAAGAAACCCGCTATGATACCATATTGAAATGAGAGAGAAAAAATGAGATTGCTCTCAAATTAAAATTTAGTCATTCACACTACTCAAAAAACTATTACATAGTATTGGCTTTATAAGGCCATTATTCTCATATGAAACTAATTGCGGGAATATAACTTCCAAAACCAAATTTATTTATTAAATTAACAATAGCATGTTAATTTATTTATTTAAATATTTATGTCAAGTACGAAATTCTAACATTATCAAAAATAGATATTCCCCTATAGGTTGAAATTTGTAAACTGACTAACACCTCAAATGCTTTTGTTTGCCTTATTGTTATTTCATTAGTTCCACATTTTTTCCATGATGACAACACTAAAAGATCTACCATGTTGTATCCTATCCCCTATCTTATGAATCCGAATAAAGCACTCTATTTTCATAGCTACTTTGATTCAATATGCATGCATCAGTTAAGAAATTCCATTAGAAGCTTGTAAATAAGCTATTATTCCTATGATTATTGCCTGTAAAACCTTAAGTGAGGCTTATATCAATCAAAAAAGGTCATTTGGCATCTTTAATTGCATATAGAAAGTTATTTGTATCTAAGCACAAATTAGGCCACGTAGATTTAGTTCCTTGTTACTGAATAATATGTTGTAGCTAACTAATGATTGATAGCAAACTATCATGATATTTGTACAAATTCAAGCTAGCATGTTCACCTACCACAGTTCCTCTAAGATCCAAGGCTAGTTTAACAAATGTATCAGTTGAGGTTCACTTGAAACATCCCCTATGGATGTTTGCCCCAATTTTCAAAATTTCCCACAGAAAATTTAACAAACAATTTGCATGCAAACAGATTTCAATTTATCCAATAACTTGCAAACAGTTTTCAATGTAAATCATATAATATTAGTTTTAGAAATAAGATCCGAAATTACAAATGATTATTGCCTTCAAATTTTCAAAAGGATAACAATAGAAAAATCCAATCGTAGCCATAGAACTTAGTGTCAGATTGGATAACCAGAAGTATAAATCTGAAGCACAAAGTGAGACATCTGAATAATATCTCCAATAGACAATGGGTTTTTGTCCACTGCCTCCAAGCTTGAGGGTTTTCGTCCTCAAACCTGCTGAAAGCCAAAGCTTTCCAAAATTCTCCAAGAGAAAATAATAACCAAGCATAATCCAAGCATAGCTGAGAGTGAGCCTTGCAACACTTTTATAAGCTTCTCATAAGAGCTCATTCACACTTTTTACCAATGTGGGATAAAAGATGCACTTTATTACATTTTCCCCCTTATGTCTCCCTTCACTTTTTTTAAAATAATAAAGTGACCTTTATTTTATAATTTGATATTGACTTAAAAAGTCACTTTAAATTGCTTTTAATAAATAATTAAATTAAGTTGTCTTCAAAGTTATTATAATTCGACAACTTAAAACTTAATTATTTAAGTGATTTCTAATGTCCCAAAAAGAGGACATTACAGTCCTCCCTCCTTAGAGATTGCTTGTCCTCAAGCAATACCAAGATCCCAAACATCAACTCTTCCCGATTGTGCTAAACTGCTAAGCACTCCACTGAAAAACCAACCAATTTGTGTATGTATTCCAGAATCCCAAGGCCCAGTCAGAAAACCACTGCTCTCATTATCTGAAGATATCAGCTAATTCTCTTTTTCACCTCTCTGTAACATGGCATAATAACCATCTGAACAATGCAAACTGAAAATCCTACAAGCTGCCAGTCCTCCTTCCAAAGGAGAGGACATCTCATACCAAGATGAAGTACAACTCGATTTATTCAGTCTCTTCATATTTTTCATCAAAAGCATGTTCAACTCATCAATTTGTGGGCTGAAAGAGAAATGATATGCACTCCTCACAATGCAATCAAGCTAACAAGTACTCTCTTCTTTTAGCAAAAACCCATGCTCACATCCATTGAACTCATATCCATCATGCTCCTGCTGCTCTACTCTATCAAAATTACAATCTGGAAGCCTGTTATTACATAAAATCAAGTTTGCAAACCTGCTGCAACAAATGGTATCAGCAATATTAAAACTGAGAATCTGATTTATGTCCTCTTTAGGAATGCATTTCCTGTCATCTAATGGTAAGAACTTGCTATCATTCACTTCCCAAATTTGAAAGCGACTAGATTGAGCCTTCACCAACATGCAACCATCTTCTAACCTTACTGAAAAAACTAATGAGGGAATTGTATTCATGCCTGCAATTTCATGCATAGAAATGAATTGTTGACAAGACAGATGCTTCTTACCAGAATGTACACCAGGATCCCGATGAGGGCAAGGTGTGAGCATTGGTCAGAGGATCTGAATGCAGAAACAAACTGGAAGGAACTCTAACCAAGAATGGCCCCAATAATGGCGAGCATATGGTCAGAGGGTCTTCTACACTACAAGTACTGAAAGGGAAATCAACACCAAGTATGTGCTACCCAATCCAGTATGGAGTTGAGGCGACCATATGGCGGAGTATTACAAATTACAATGCTTGAAAGAAATAACTATAATGCTGAAAGTACTCGACACCCAAAATGTGCTTTCTAACCCAGAGTGGGAAAGTAGCTACCATAGGGCGCAGATAAAGGAAATACAATAGCGAATACTGAAAGTAGAGTTGAGCATTACAAATGGATAAAGCAAGATTATAAACTACTGTCAGTACTACTGCCAGCTTACAATATGTTAGACAAAGCCTTGCTTTCAATATGAATCGAAATGTAAATAGAGCTGCAACAATATTTATAGAATTCCCTTCAATGAATAAGAAAGCTTTAATCAGAAACTGCACTATTGAAGCCAACCTGATAATCTGATTTTTGACAGTCCGGATCTTCACATGCAAGAACAGCAGCCCTGTATCTCACAGATTCATTCACAACTAACTCCAAACTTGATCAAATTTCATGAAACGAAATGCAATGTGATTCCAAGAAGATGGCGCCCAAGATTAGCACTTAAAACTGACTCAAAATGCTCACATTAATTAATGGCACAATTCCCAAGGAAATCAAATGGTACGGCCCAGCAAGAGGGGCGATTTCCTTTTAAAAATTCAATACTCAACAAAAAAATCTGCAACTTTGGAAAAAGGTACGCCCTCCATAGACAATGAGATCTAAACAATACCTAGAACTATTCTTTTTGTATTTTTTGACGAATGAATAAAAAATGACAATCAGCTATGAATAATATGCAATTATAAAATCACTCTAATATGCAGAAATCTGACTTACAAACTCTCACAAAGACTAACATGCAGAATTCTCACACTAAACATGCAATCTATCACTATCTCACCACTAGTCGCTATCTTTCAAGCGAGAAGCAATGCCTAGCTAGGAGGCTTACATTCCTCGAAGCAATCAAAAGCCAAACCGGCAGCATAACATTCCTGTAGACGAAAGATGATCAAATGAGAACCAAAGGCTTCCTTTTATAATTTGCCGTTGACCTTCTCGAAACCCTAACCTTCTTTTCAGAGTCAAACCCTAATCCCCAAAAGAAGGCGTCCCTTTCTTCAAAGCTTCAATTTGACTTCTTAAATTAAATTCATCACTTAAATAAAGGCATCCCACTTAAGGCTTAATTTGACCTTAATAAATTATAAAATAATCTTCAATGAAGGCACCACCCTCAAAAGACCACTTTTCAAAACAACATGAAGTCAATAGACTAGGCCAAGGGGTAATATAACATTAAAATATAATGTTATTTAAGTGAAATGAACTTATCTCTCTGAAACTACATTCTGAAGCCGAAATCTGAATAAACCAAATTGAGACGACTGAAGAGGAAAGTCAACTGTGCTGAGACCAACAGGCTCACTGCCAGAAATAGACTTTACTAAAAATAGTAAATTCCTAAAGATGCTCAGAATGCCAAGAAGAACATACCATTGCGAAGCTCTCTGAAAACCCAAAAAGAATCCGCCATTGAAACAACCACCCTCAAGCAAGAGCATCCTTCAAAATAGGAAACCCTAATTTTACCTTCCGACTAGCCTACGGGTCTCCGAAATAGGCCAACGGTCACTGGAAAGATCAGGCTCAAGAAGGGGACATTACAAACTTCTTCTAACATTGGAAGACCATCATATACTGCTGCCCCATGACTGAAATTATTCTGAAATCTGCTTGTCAAGCCTATTATAACAGCCATTTCACTGCTGCAAGCTGATTTATCATCATCAAAATTCATGGGTACGTTTCCTTGCTGGTTTTTCTGCTCCTCGTTGACATCATTTGAATAAAAAACAGTGGACACATTGTGCATTGATTCTTGCCTACCAAAATTATTGATCCCTTCAATAATTTGCATTATCCCTATGCTCTTGGAATTTGCTTCTTCCTTGAGCATGGCTAAAATATAAGTCTGATTTTCTACTTGATATAATTTATAACGGGTCATGTTCAATTGTAAATAAAACTCATCCACCTCTCTCGCCTTGTCTTCAACGATTTGAATTGCAAGATCCCTATCATTGAGTAATTGCAAGTAGTTTGATTTCATCTTCTCTAATGCTCCTTTGATTTTGCATAAGAGGGTGCTATTGAATCCACTTGCCACTTCTCCCTTCTTTTCCTTACTCTTACTTTCCCAAGGTAGACCTTCAATGTTCCTATGAATATTGACATGATGAACCAAGGCTGCCACAATCATGTCTTCACTAACCTTCAGCTGATTCTTGAAATCATATGGTTCAAAAGCCTCATCTTGAAAGACATTTCTTGTTTTTCCTTCCAATTCAGTCCCTAGAGTGTCATCTTCTTGGCATGTTTCATAGCCGCTCATGTTTTCCATTCCTAAGTACATCAAATAAGCAACTTTATCTTCATTCACTTCCTCAACAAACCCACTATGGAGCTTCAAAAACACAATCCTATATGAGTAAACTACTACTACATGATTCCTCAAATCTTTCGGTAGTGTTATAAATGTCTTCATAGGCCTCATACTCATTGTTGGACTGATCTAAATGTATGGTCATTGATGCTGCTATGTCACCATTTTTAGAGGATTCTTTGTCATAAGAAGATGCATGTTCTTCATTAGAAATACGCTGGAACTCTAACTTATTCCCGACTTGTATTAGATCATTTTTATTCGGAACAATATCAGCAATTTCACAAGTTTCAAAGCTTTATTCATGAAGAAATGGAAAGTTTAAGTCAAGAGGAGTTATCTCTTTACAAAGTTTATCTACATCGATCTCGAAACCACCAACAAAAAACTTAGAGTGCCTCTCACCTGAAGCAACTTGTTTTCCATCCTCTTTCCTGCTTGTTCCATCTTTTTCTATAACCACAACTGATTCCATCTCCCCACAAACTTTCATGTCATTTTGTTGGGACAAATCTGTGGAATTCCTATCTTCTTCATCGCTGGTCCAAATTTCTTTGGCTGACTTATGTTCCTCACTAATCCCACAATTATGATCAGGTGTCCAAGACTCCTGACATGTGAAACAAATCTGCTCTCTCCTCATTTGGTTTTTCCTCTTCTTTGGAGATCCTGAAGCCTGTAAACCCAACGAAGTTAGCTCCCCTTTAGTCAATAGTTCCTTGAACTTCTCAACTTTACGCTCAACCAATCTTTTGGACAACTCGTAAGCATAGGTGATATAGCCTGCTCTTTCCTCCAAATGGCTAACAAGTCTAATTGCAACCGCTTGCAGATATCATCATCCTCATCTAAGATTAAAGACATAATAGTTTGCATACAAGACCTCACAATGGCTGGATGATGTTTTCTAATTTCAGTTAGGAAGCATTGAAACATTTGTAGAATTAATTTATCACAATTGAGGTCCAACATAATGATAAATGGTCTGGTCTTGGCCATAATTTCTAAAATCCTAGCCCTCTTACCAAAAGAAGAGGGGGGCTCTGACTTTGTGTAGCCCATGCAGGCTCTCTACAATCAACTATAGAACCTTCTTCAATATGTCATCATTATAAGGTGCTATAGGAGCTGTTATTCTTATGATTTCACTGTGACAAGAAGCAACTGCAAGTCTCACCTCTTCACAAGGATGTTCCAATAATCTGTGCTAGACCAAACCGAGCATTGAGGGGTGCAATGCCCAATTCAGAAGTCTCCAATCTGCCTGATCTACCTTGGACAAATATGATTCTATTTCCTCCAACTTAAAGAGATCATTGGTAAATTTCATGGACTTCAATTCTAATCAAATCACATAGAGCCAATTCCCTACTTCCTTTTCTTTTTGCAAGTCCCTTAGTTGCTTACCATTGAATGTATCATTGAATTCTTTCGAGAAAAGATCACTTTTCTTATCTGCCATCATCTTCACTTTATTTACTAGACCTTTCGGATAGCAAGACACACCTCCACTGTAAGAAGCCTTGTTGATTCTGATGTAAATTTCAATTTGCTGCCTTAGACATTTCGTCAAACACTTTGTGTGTAAACTCTTTCTCAACTCGTTAATGTTTTTGATCTGTTTGTTTCTCTTTTGAATGATGTTTGATGCTAGCAAAGTCTTATAAGATATGTCAAATGATTGTAAATGCAATTTAAAGTAAATTTCTAAATTTACCAAAACTATGATAACTAGAAACCCAAGTACATGAGCAGCTAGCAAGTCCCCTAAAGAATAGACAACAGCAAAGTAGACTCTAATAACTCCCTTCAAAGATGTCTCAATCGGTCACCCAGATGATTGCGCCCAAGTTCTCAAGCTTGACTTTGTCTTGCGTCTCTTTTAATACGATGACTCAGCTATTCTTTTGTCTGTAGTGACTGTCTTCTCCAATAATTTTGTTTATATGATGATATTGATACTTGTGGAGGACAATGGAATCAAGAGAAATATCAAATTCTAGAATCAATCCGATCCATCCTCTCAATTTTATCAACTATGAACTGGTGTCGACTCACACAGAGTCGTGATAAATAAGGATCCTTTCACTTATGAGGTGGCATGAATAATGTTTCTGACGGCTCCTTAATTTCCTCCACGGCAGCTTGAAAATTTTGACTCTCTTTGTAAGAAGCAGTGGAACCTTTATCAACAAATAAAATTCGGAGTTTGTCTTTTCTTGCTTAATTTTTTCTACAAATTCTGCTTTCTTCCATTTCACCTTAATCTTCTGAAACCTTCCAGTTTGGCACAATTTTGATACAGAGAAGACTTAATTTCCTTTCCCATCACCTAGATGGCTTCCAAATTGATGCGATTTTTCTTAAAGTTGCTAAGTCGACACTTCCCAGTCTCCTCGACTTTATTTATTTTCCCGTCACAGAGTTTATTCATTCAATATTGAAGTGGTTCCTTTACAAAAGCGGCACTTTCAGGAGCAACAACTTGCAGTTTAGAAGCTCTGACTCTTCAATCTAGATTTTGTCTTCACCAATTTGTCTCATTTGACTATAATATTCTTCAAAATATCCAATCTTCAATAAAATTGAAGCCTCCAGCCAGATATTGATATTTTATAAGAAGAAATTGAAGCTTCCCTTAATAATAAGCTCTCCAAAATCGGGACTCTTTCAAATAAAAAAAATGATTTTCAATGCTTCTGACAAGCCTTTGTCTTTATTCTCCCTCAGATAAAATAATTGATTATCTCTTTGTTTGTATCTGATAAAATAATTTATTGTCCTTTCCTGTATTTGTCTCTTCCTCTAGTTTGGAAGTGGCTGGGAATGAATGGAAGCAACTCCCGATAGACTACCGCTCAAGATTTGTATTTGCTTGTTTTATCTCAAGCACCTCCTAATTATACCAAGCAAAAGGTGCTGATGGAGTTTTTGTCTTCTGTTGACTACCTTGCCACCTCCCTTCCCAGTAATGCAAGGACTTCCTTAAAAAGTCGAATCTCCTTTTGTCTTATCTGAATCGTCTTAGCTTGCAGATTAATATGTCCATTCTTTTCTTTTTGTGAATGTAATATGGGTTTCTTATTTGTTGTGCCAGGAGCTTTTGAGCAATTACAACTTTCTCCAATAGATAATTACCTCTCACCAAAAATCTAACCAAAGCTAATACGAAAGCAGTGCCCAAGCAATTGAAATCTAATGCTTAAAAATCTAATACCTTCGATAACCCCCTAAAATTGATCTGCAATTGAAATTTAGGCCTAAAATTCGTCTAGTATAACTCTACTATTGATAATCTCTTCACACCCTAAATAATTTGTAGATTTCTTTTGAGAACCACATAGAATGGCAGGAACACTGCTCTGATACCTCTGAAACATCCCCTATAGATGTTTGCCCCAATTTTCAAAATTTCCCACAGAAAATTTAACAAACAATTTGCATGCAAACAGATTTCAATTTATCCAATAACTTGCAAACAGTTTTCAATGTAAATCATCTCATATTAGTTTTAGAAATAAGATCCGAAATTACAAATGATTATTGCCTTCAAATCTTCAGAAGGATACCAACAAAAAAATCAAATCGTAGCCACAGAACTTACAGTCGGATTGGATAACCAGAAGTATAAATTTGAAGCACAAAGTGAGACATCTGAATAATATCTCCAACAGACAATGGGTTTCCGTCCACTGCCTCCAAGCTCGAGGGTTTCTGTCCTCAAACCTCCTGAAAGCCAAAGCTTCCCAATATTCTCCAAGACAAAATAATAACCAAGCATAATCCAAGCATAGCTGAAAGTGAGCATTGCAACACTTTTATAAGCTTCTCATAAGAGCTCATTCACACTTTTTACCAATGTGGGATAAAAGATGCACTTTATTAGTTTTTCCCCCTTATGACTCCCTTCACTTTTTTTTAAATAATAAAGTGACCTTTATTTTATAATTTCATATTGACTTACAAAGTCACTCTAAACTGCCTTTAATAAATAATTAAATTAACTTGTCTTCAAAGTTATTATAATTCGACAACTTAAAACTTAATTATTTAAGTGATTTCTAATGTCCCAAAAAGGGGACATTACATCACTAGTTGTCTAAGTTTTGTAAGATCCTAAGATGGACTACATCTGCCCATTGAAAAAGAAATATCCGTTCAAAAACTAAGATAAAGCATAGGATAGATGAATAAGTTATAACCACTGAATGTACAAGCACCATTTTGTGACTCGGTCAAGTTAGAAATTGTAATACTATTTCAGAAAGTTACTGCATCAAACATCCCAAAAGTAATCTAAGTTTCTGAGACTAATTCATGTTCAGTCTTTGCAAGTATAGCCTCCATGCCTAGTAACTACAAATTCTCAAATTTATAGTATCGTAATTTTGCATGATAGAAATTGGATTCAAGTGATATGCACAAAACCACTATTGACTTAGAAATATGTAAATTCCTTTGGATTTAGATCTGCATGAACCAAGCTAGTTCAGTCATTGATCCTATGCATCAAATAACTCTCGTAGTGTAATTCAATTGTACTGAACAGCTTGACTTAATTGAAGACTATCATCTCACATTTACAATTTGAGGGTGGTACATTGTCCAAGTTAGATAAATTTTCTCAGCCAGGGGAAAGAAGCATAATCATCACCCACAGTTACCTTTACAGTTGAAACTTAATGAACAAAAATATCAATTGAGATTCACAAATTGTCTAAATAAGGAATTTGGGTGGGCTTTTGTTTCCAAGACAAAGGCAAATCACCCTTAAAAACAAAGATAAAGCACAGGATAGAGGAGTGAGGTAAAAGTAAATCCGTTCTGTTTCAACCATAGTTTATAAGTTATAACCCAATCAAGTTAGCAATTGTACTGATGTACATCCCAATCAATCTTTTGCTCTTACATTTTAAATGAATATGATTTAATCATAACAAATATCTACAACATCCATTTTGTGAAAAGAAGAAATGGTTCAGTCTTTTGGCTTTCACTCATATTCAAGTTAAGGAATCCATAATCAATCAAGATAAATAAAGGAATCAATGATATGACACCCAACCTTGATATTGTGGGACTGAACAGAAGATCCATTTCGGCCTCTTTCACGTGAAGATAAATGTTGAAAAGCCATTATTTTATTCCCATTATTTCTGTCAACAGCCACCACCTGATTGATAGAAAACAAAGAGCTCTCATTAATATTAAATAAACAAAAAGAAAGATAATTCTCTTTGCAAATTCTACGGAAAAAAAAGCATATATTTTGTAAGTCTAAGCATGGTCTGTACTAAAACAAAAAAAAAGTTTAATGTAATTGATAGGGCACACAGTAATGTTTATTAAAAAGAAAGAAAACAAGGAAATTAATAAGATGCATAATAGAACATATGCCCATAAAACAATTCATTATTTGACAAATGAAACAAAGAAAATATGAAACATTAACAATACCCTCTCAAATTGAAAGAAGATTACAAAGTACTACCTCTGCATCTAAGACAAAATTCTTTGTAGTTGAATTAACTGACGAAAGCACAATGTCAACCACATCTGGAAATCTTGAAGTGGAATCTTCACAATTACGAGAGAATATTCGTACTGACCCATCCATCAGCATGTGAATTTGAGCTCGTTGCCCATCATATCTGAAGATAAGAATCACAATGATTGGATAACAGTGAACTATATATCTTGTCCTTAAACCACCAACAAATAATCACTCTATTGATAGAAAAATTGTCAGAAACTAAAAATCAAATAAGTGCACAGCATATTAACAAGAAAAGATTTAGGAAATCAGGTACCAAACGATTTCAAGTTCAAGAAAACAGAAACTAAAAGCAAAGCCATAAATAACAAATACAATGTTTACTTGATTCATTAGACATCAAAGCAAACCATAATGATAAATACTATCACATCTTTGTCAAAAATTCCTTCACATAATACATTTTTGTATTATTTTCATTTATATTCTCGCTTACTTATAAATAAGTTCTTATTCTTAACCCTTTGCCAATCATATTTGAGGGGAATGGGGAAATGTAAGATTTGAAAATAATTTTTTTAACAAAATGCCTACCCAAATAAATTTTCTTCACTTTTTGACTTTCATTAATGCCAAGAAATTAAGAAATGAGACCAAATACGCAAATCTTGAATATTATTAACATTCTAGTGATTCACTTTAATACATTTTCAACGAAAATTGACCTACCAAGTGATAGAATGTATTTTGTCACTGGAACTTCTGCTGATTTTGCAAACTCATGCCTGATAAACAATAACAAAATATTGCAAGGAATAGGAGAAATCACTATGAATAAGTGAATCCCCCATATATTTTTGTGAGGTGGCTTCTCTTGTATGGAAATCTTTTTGGATTTTCTATAATTTTAACAAGTACAAAAGGATAAAACTGTGAAAACAAAAAAGGAATATGGGGACACAAGGGGAGAGACAAAATGGACCACTTAGGAAACCTAATGGAAATCTAGAGATAGAAAAATCCTCATGTAAATAACTTGCAAATAGAGATGGGTGAAAAAGAGAATTATGTGCTAGAAACAGATTGAAAAACCATGGAAGCTCAAAGTATTCCCATCCAAATTGACCACACACTGGTCTTCAAATGCCCTCCATTTAAGCCCTCACAGCACAAAGTGTGACAAGGATCAAAAGACTGCATGCAGCCAATTGATTACTTGGAACATAATGCATTTCCTCTAACAAACAACATACAGATTTTAGTTAAGAAAGAACAATGAAATTTACAATAAAGCAATAAGAACATACATTTTTGGTAAAACAGGACATAAAAGTTCAACTCACAAAATGGGCAGAGAGAAGAAACCTTATCAATTCATCTTCGAGTCTTTTACACCAAATGATTTTCTTTAGTTGCATAACTACCTTCAAGCATCAATCCAACATTCCAAACTCCCTTGGCATGTGAGACATGTTTATTGGATGGTAATAATTAATATTTTAGCCATTTTATGAATTATATATGTCACAATCTGCAATATTATATACTTGACTTTATGTTGGGCCTAGTATGCCTTAACATCCACTTACCTCCAACACCTTCTGACAAGTAACATGGACAAATGCAAGAAAAGAGGATTTGACCCAATCACAAACAGGAGTTTTTTCCTAAGCTCCACAGGGACACGTCCCCTGCATTTTTTGCCTCGTACCCAAACTAGGGACGAAATAGGGATACGGGGACGGCCAGGAAACGTCCCCTAGCCGTCCCTTTCCATGCCAAGTTTCCGAAATGTTTTCGGGTCGTTTTTTTGCGATTTAAGGAGACTTAGGGGACGGCTAGCCATACCCGGTACGGCCAGGGCGACCCTCGACTATACCAGGTACGGCTAGCCATCACCTATGGCCCAGCCAATTTTTAAGCGTAGGTTCTAAAAAAAAAACACTTTTTTAAATGAAAAAAAAGGCATGGGCAGGCCCACGAGGACCCTCCCATGCCTTTTAACTAAACCTAAACCTATTTTATGCCCCAAAGTGAAAAAAAAAACCTCATTTCTACATTTTCATTTTGAAGTGGAGGAGAGCAAAAGAAGAGCAGCAAGGTGAAGGAGAGAACCGCGGGTTAAAGAGGAGCTTAGGTCATCATTCCCACCATATTAGAGGTATGTTTTTCATCTTTCTTTTGTATTTGCAATTTGGTTTTAAATTTTTCAAGTTTTTCAACACACAAGAAGGGCATTGTGGGTTTTTTTTTATCATTTTAACTTGCAGCTCTTTGAAATAAGAAATTTTATAAAGAACAATCATGAGCAGCAATGATAATTATAGTGAGGATGTTGAAATTCAAATGCAAGAAAGAAATAGAAATAGACCTAGAAGTATGGCGATCATTGGGGGGTGTTCAGAGAGTGGGAGTGGAGCAATGTCAGCAAGTCAAACCCAGTTGAATGTCCATCCAAACTCCTCAAAGAATATGCAAAAGGCCCATCTAACCTCAAAAAGCCTCTACTACAATTTGCAACAAGAGTTGATAAAGATAAGAAAAAGAATTTGGGCGTAGTAGATTATGGGAGTGTCATTTGTGTGGCAAACAATATTGGGGCGGCTATACGAGAGTTTATAGCCATCTTTTGTGGATAGGTGGTCAAGGGGTGAAAGGTTGTAGCAAAATAACCCAAGCTGAAAAAATTGAGGCAACTAGATTGCATATCGAGGGCGAGGCATTAGGTAAAGGGGTTTCAATGCAAAGTTTGCAGCCTAGTGTAGGAATGCCTACAGGATCAGTGGATGTTGCTTCTCATGTGGGAGAGGGTTCTACTAGGGGAAAGAAGAGAAGTATGAATTTTGCAGATATGTTTAATGTTATAGTACGAGATGGGGCTGATTCCTCTATTGTGAAGTTTTTTTATGCTAACACCATACCATTTCATGTCTCACGTTCGCCATATTTTAAACAAATGTGCAAAGATATTATAGTTGTTGGTCCCTCATATGTTCCACCTGGAGAAAAAAAGCTACGCACCATCCTTCTTGATAGAGAGTACTCCAAGGTGAGTGTTTTGATGGAGGATATGAGACAAACATGGATGAGAGATGGCTGCTCCATAATCATGGATGGGTGGACCGATATCAAACATCGCCCACTCATCAATAATATTGTCACTAGTTCAGCAGGCTCTTATTTTCTTAGAGCTATAGATTGTTCAGGGAAAGGAAGGATGCAACCTTCCAATTTCAGATTTTGAGAGATACCATAGAGGAGGTTGGAGCCTCTAATTTTGTGCAAGTAGTGACCGATTCAGCCCGTGTGCGTAAATTAGTTGGGTTGATTGGAGAGTGCTTATAAGCACATTTTTGGACCCCTTGTGTGCATGCATTGAACAATACCTTGAAGGACATTGGGAAGATAAATTGGGTGAAGGTAGTGGTGTCAGAGGCTAGAGATGTGCAAATGTTCATTTGCAACCATCACACTTCACTTGCTTTATTTAGGACATTTTCGAAGAAGGAATTCCTCAAGCCCATGGAAACTGGATATACCAGCTACTTCATTTTATTGGAGAGGATGATTGAGGTCCAAGAGGCTCTACAATTAATGGTGGTCAATGTAGAGTTGGGTAGATGGCATGAGTCAAGCACACCGAAGGGAAGAATTGCTAAACAAAAAATCCTTGATGATGACTAGTGCTCCACAATGAGGTAAGAAAATTGGCATTGCTAATTTCATTATTTAATTCTTAATCTTAAAATGTTAATCATTTAATTTAATTCTATGTTTCCAACTTGTGAACATGTCCATTCTTTTTTATGATTTTAATTTTTGTAACTTGTTTGCACTTGCAAATATGTTTGCTCCTTCATCCAGCCTATTGTGCAAGTGATTAAATATGTTGTTAATGCATGCTTGGACAGATCAAGCAAGTAATTCATAGCAAGGACCCTAGTTTGGGATTTTATGAGGAGCATCTTAGGCCCATTGTGACGCGACGGTGGGACATTATGAACACCCCACTTCACATGGAAGCCTATGCTCTCAATCCCAAATCGTATGCACCGAGACCTAGGAGAGTGCCTCCATCTCATGATGAAAAGGTGAACGAAGGCTTCATGAGGGCCCTTACAAAAATGTATTCTTCGGAGGAATCTACTATACTTCGCACACAGTGGCTTGCATTTTCCAATATTCGTGGTCAAACCTTCGGCAAACCAAAGGCGAGGACGAATAGAGCTACATTGTCTCAAACCGACCCTATTGGATGGTGGACGTGGCATGGAAAGGATGCACTAGAGTTGAGAGTACTTTCCATTCATCTTCTTTCACAGGTTGTCAGTTCCTCTGCTGCAGAGAGGAATTGGCCCACATAAAGCTTCATCCAATCAGTCAAGAGGAACAACCTTACCTCTAGGCGATCGAAGAAGTTGGAGATTGTACACAGTGCTTTGTGGCAACAAGTTCACCAATCTACTAAGTATCGTCAAATCCCAACCTTATGTTGGGATGTTAATCCAGAAGATGCTATGCAGATTAAGGAGGAGTGTAGAAACCCTAGTTTCCCCTTTTTCGGTCTCTGACTTGTTTTTCTGAAGTTTTCTTGAAGTTTTGGTTTTTTGATGTTTTTGAGGTTTTTTGACAAGAAATGAAAATTGCGATTTTGCTTGGAAATATGAAATAAATTCAAATAAAATATCTAACGGCCATAATACATAGAAATTGCAAGTTATAATGATGGCGCTTCCTTTATTGCTCAACTGGAATCAATACAATCAGGATCTGAGAACATGCAATAATAAAATAACAAATTTTTATAGAAAACCTGGAATATGCAGCTTGCTGGTAATTGATTTGATGTCATGTCCCCTTCTCAGTGACATCTCTCAGACGACAGGATTGGCCTATCATACGACCCTCGTAGGCCGATGGACTGGAAAGGGGGGTCACTTCGGAGCTTGGCTCAGCTTCAGTCAGCAGGGATTGATCAGTTGTCTTTCGTTCTGGCTCGATCGGAGGTCATTTGCAGAATTGCTATTTTTAGCAGTTCTTGGCAGGCAGTGTGGGACCACTGCTATTTTTAGCAGTTTGGCTGTGGCGGCATCAGGAATCACTTCAGAGTCTGTCAGCATCAGACGGATCAGTAAACGGGTTAGAAATAAGGGAGATATTAATATTTGATCGTATTGATTAAATATTAATTAATTAACGTTTATGATATAAAGTTATAATTTAATATTATAACTTAAGTGGTTTCTTGAAGGGTGCGCCCAACATCAGAAGGGGCCAAAAGTCATTATTAAAAGTAATTGAAATATTCAGTGATGGACTATTGAAATATTAAAACATTAAAACGTGAATATTTCATTAAAACCCTATTTTCAAGGGAATCGCACTTTTCAGGGTATTAGAGGCTTTTGCATTGGGAAGTGCGCCATTATGAGTTTATTGAATTGGATATTGATCAATTTTTGGTCTGAGCCTGAGACTTAGGGTTTCACGTTCGATTCCTTGGAGAACGAGCCATCTCCAGCGGAAAGCAGTTCAGAGAGTGTGCAATATCACTCGATTTATTGCCTACAGAGGTTTTCTTACTCAGAGGAAACTACAGAGCTTTCAGAGTTTGTTCTTGATCAGAGATTCTTCAGTGTTGGTGTCCAGACAGTGTTTCCTAACCTAGGCGCACCTTTTTCCAGAGGATTACACTATGATTTGGTTGAAGCCGTACAAGTATTAATTGCAGCTTGACAGGCCGTACTTTACCAGCAGGCCGTACCTCTTAAGAGCCGTACTTATCACATTGGAATCAACGCCTTGGTTTGGAGGCTCCAGTTTGTTCAGAAAGAGGCGCCTATACCAGTCAAACAATTTGTGCATGCCAGAAGGAAGGAAGGAGATCACATTTATTTCTGCCGTACCATTTGTACCTTCAGCCGTACCAGCAGAAAACCAGGTTCTTTTCCCAATAAAAATTCTTCTTTAATTCATTGCTTCTTCTGGGTATCATTGTAATCACTTGAAAAGTTGAATCAAGGTTACTGGTGTTGTTAGTATTGCATTTCCAGAGCTATCTGATTTTTAGAGAATTTATTTCCATTTATTAGCATTTATTATCAAATTCGTACCTTCTCAATATTGCATCAAAAACACAAAAAAATCTCAAAAACCTAAAACGTCAGAAAAAACTTGAAATATCAGTTAGATCTTTGTCAGAGGGAAACCAGGGGTTTCTACATTTGAAATGGTATGGCTGCATCAAATAATTACTTCTCCTCCGGTCTGGTGATCTCTACAGCCTCTTGAAACCCGAGCGCCTCAGATGATGCAAACTGGAAACCAAAGTCAAAGGCGTTTCTTTTGATTTTATAAGTACGGCCAAGGACAAAGGTACGGCCTGTCAACAGGTACGGCCTGTCAGAAACAGCAATTAATGTTGTACGGCCTTCTCAAAAATCAATGCTTGAGTCTCTGTAAATGGCGCCTTGATGAATGGAAATGCTCTGAATACAAAATACTGAAGAAAGCTCTGAAGATAATAGATTCTCTGAAACTCTGTGATTCCTCCTGACTGAAGAAACCTCTGCTGCAATAAATCAAGTGGTATTTCACACCCTCTGAATTGCTTCCAGTGGAGATGGCTCGTTCCCCAAGGAATTCGAACGCGAAACCCTAAAGTCTCTTGCTCAGACAAACTTGACCAGTTTCAATATCAAAAATCTCATAATGGCCCAAAACCCAAGGCAAATCCACTATTATGCTGAAAAGTGCGATTTCCTTAATAATAGGGTTTTAATAAAATATTCAACTTTTAATCTTTCAATTTCTCCATAGTCTCAGCTAAATATTTTATAATATTTTTAATTGCCAAACTGGCCCCTTCCCTGATGATGGGCGCACCCCTCAAGACAAATCACTTAAGTTATAATTTAAAATTATAACTTTATATTATAATCCTTAATTAATTAATATTTAATCAATGCAATTAAATATTAATATTTCTCCCGTTACTCATCCGATTACTGTTCCGTCTGAAGCTGACGAACTCTGAAGTAATTCTGGATGCTGCCAAAGCCACACTGCTAAAAATAGCAGGGGTCCCACGCTGCCTGCCAGGAACTGCTAAAAATAGCAATTCTGCAAAAAGTCTCCGATCGAGCCCAAACGAAAGCCCACTGATCAAACTCTGTCAACTGAAGCTGAGCCAAGCTCCGAAGTGACCCTCTATCCAGTCTATCGGCCTACGAGGGTCGTGTGATAGGCCAATCCTGTCCTCCGAGAGATGTCACTGAGAAGGGGACATGACAAGGAGGATGCACAGGAGGGATTGGTTGGGGTTCCATTGGTTGAGGCAGACCCGTCTATTGACATTGACACTGACAATGACTTAGACTCGAGCTCCGATGGCGAGGGCAATGCTGATTTAGACCTACCATCTATTGATTAGGGACACCGAACAGCCATATATTTTCTTAGTTTTATGTTTATCATGTCATTTCATGGTTGAGACTTGGAGCCTTTGGGCATTTTTGTTATAATTATCAGACTCTTATATGATATGTATGCACATTGATAATGAAAAGCATTTGAATTTTGTTAATTTGTTTGTTGATTCTCATGTGAAATCTCAATTCAAGTCTAACGATATGTATTAAGCTTATACAATGTCTATGATGAATGCTTTATCAATGTTATGCTATGAACATTTGAAATTTCTCTATATTTTTAAAAATTTCCCTATTTTTTTATCAGTCATCCCCTGCCATCCCCTAAAAAATAGCCCAAAAGTACCCCCATACCAAAAACTCGTCCCGTCGTACCCTGTTGTCCCCGTGCCGCAAACCCCGTGGAGCATAGGTTTTTTCAACTAAGTTATCATGAATGATGAGCTATTTTGTTTCTAAACATAACTAACTTTTCCTCTTTCCCCAATGTGGGATATATGATTACGAGACCTCCCTCCATTCTGCAATTTTCATATCTCATCAAACATGGAACGCACAGATCTAAAAAAAGCTTATAAAGGTAAAAACTGCCAAAAGAAACAGGAAATGCGCATTTGTGTCCATCTAGAAACTTTTTGGCAAACTGATTGTTTTGTTTTCCAAAAAACATGAACAAACTTAAGGACTTCTACTGTTTACTGAAATTCATAAATTTATACAGCAAAAGTAAGAGTAACACATAATCCATGACCACTTAATGAATCTCCATATATTATACATCACTTCATCAATGAGAAATATTCAAATGATATAAATGAGCAACTGCTCTCTACTCAGTTATTTATTCTTTTCTTGCATACAGAGAGTAAATAGGATCCTCTGCCTTTTCCCACAGCTTCTGGAACTTCATATTCAGACAATTTTACAACTGAGACATCAATAAGATTCTCCAAAATCCTTTTCATTCTTTCATTGAGTCTCATACTCACAAAAATATTGTTGAAAGTAAAACAAAACTAGCATAAATAGTCAAAAATTCCCACAATTCTTATCACATTGAACTCTTAATCATGTTATATCTCACATGTTTTTCATCTTAAGATTTATTCACTCACTTGAAAAGAATAAACACATGATGAGCTCAACAATTAGAAACATTTTGAGGTAACGATCAACAAAAGAATCAAGAATTCACACTTTAAGTTTTTAAAGGGTACCCAAATTACTCGTAACATTATGAATTTGGGTACAGCATGTCAATGTAAAAAATTGTAAAACCATGGCTTCACTTTTCTGCTAGCATATGGACATGAATTTTCTTTAAAAATGCATCATATTTCTAACTAAATCAGCAGGAAGATTTCATCAGTTGACAATCAAAATCACAAGGAAAATCACTTCTTATAAATTCATGACAGAAAGCACCCACACTTGAGCACTATGAGCTGAAGATTGTTATATTTAAATTTTCATAACCACTCAAAATAAAATTAAATACAAAAAGCAAAATCTTGCTTAAGATGTCTAAAGTTTGCTAAGTCCAGTCGATAATTAACTTCTTGATCTATTGCTTTTCACCCACTTACATAAAATACCAATGCCGAACAAATAGATTATATGCCATAATGTAATATACTGTCCAAGATTTTTAAACCAAAATGTTGCAATTCTCAAAAGTTTTGGTACACAGGCATTTCGTCAAACAGTTTGTATTCCAACTGTTATGGGTTCTATTTCAACTTGTTTTAAGAGATAATACAAATAAACATCATATCGCTAACTTTTCAACTTCACTGTAATGTCCCCATTTTCGGTCACTTCAGCATCATAGTTAGCTCCAACTTTGTTGGTGGGTGCCAACATTGTCAAAATGCAATTCAATGGTTTGGCGTTGAGCTTTTGGTTTTTTTGTTGAATACGTTGGTGCTTTCTGAGAGCAATTTCAACATATCAGGTGTGTTTCAGACATCTTGGAGGAAAATGTTATTTTTGAAAACTGCCTATTATTAGTAAGTCAAGTTCTTGGGGTTGATCCCACAATGTATTGGTTAAGTTGCGACATTGTTGATATTGTCACCAAGATTAAAATCCCCACTAGGCTATTGTGATCGCAAGCTTATACCTTCGTTGATCCAGTGTGCTTGCAGATTGTGAACCATAGCGGCATTCATGCCAATGATTTCACAGGCGTTCAGGCCTATGCCAGACCCTCACTGGGCTGGTGTGCTCGCGGGCTTTGTGCCCTCACTAGGCTACTGTGTTTGCGGGTCTGGGCGGTTGTTGCGTGTTCATGTCGGGGATGAGGTCCCCCATTTGTGGCCTCACCGGTTCATAACTCCAGTCAAAATCGTTCACTGATCAAAACAAAAGTCAAGTTCTTGGTGAAATCTTGAATATATCGACGTCCCCGATTTTCAATCTCGAACTGTTTCCACATTTTTTGAACCTTCAGTTGTGTGTGCAGGAAATAGTTAATAATTAACTAATTAATTCTAAGTTGTCAAATAAAAGCATATTTAAATGACGACCTAAATTAATTATTTATAAAGTAAAGTGACTAATGTGCAAGAAAATTTAATATTTAAATAACCTCACTTTTTGAAGCAACGAGGAGCACAGATAGACTACTCAATGAGCCCATGAGTACTCGCGACTTTGAGAACAGTGAGAGTTACATGCTGGTTTACTCATGTCGATTATTAGCTGGAAACTCATCGATTTTTTCATGGAAACTCGCCATTTTTAACTAAAAACTCATCGAAAATCGAGGGAAACTTGTCGAGAAAAAGCACATGCAAAAAAGGTGAATTTCACACAGTTTTTAATGTGATTTTAAGGCAACTTAAACTCTCGCAACATCCCATTGTCGACATGCAAAGATTGAGGACACGAGCAAAAGTTGGCATTCTGAATGATGCAATTTGAGGATGCAATTTTTCTAGGTATTTACTTGGGCCTGTAAATATGTTTGGTTTTTTGTTTTGAATATACACAGTTTCTTGTTTCAATATGCATTAATTGTCATCTCAAAAAAGACAAACCGTAAAGATACTGTGAAATAATTGATTAGGTGATCCTCATATAAATAAGTAAAAGTACTTTCAATTGAATTTTATATACACAAGTATGAAGTTTGCATATACACAACTTGTACATATGTGTGTGGATATAGAAGTATGTGTATCAATATCATTACATATATTGTACACATACATATATATCCACACACATACGTACAAGTTATGTATATACAAACTTCATACATGTGTATAAAAAATTCAACTAAAAGTACTTTTACAGTTTACATATACACTGGTATACATACATTGATAACTTGCACATACTGACATACATATATATCCACACACATACATGCAAGTTGTGTATATACAAACTTCATACATGTCTACATAAAATTCAACTAAAAGTACTTTTACTTCTTTATACATGCCATTTATCAAATTAAATTAAAAAAACCAAACATATTGAAACAAAGAAACCGTGTGTAGATTAAACTTTAAGTAGGTATAGGGAGTTGCATATTGCAACTTGTAGGTATAGGGAGTTGCATATTGTAACTTGCCAACTCCAATCTCAAGTATATTTGTTGGTGAGAGGCTACAACAAATGAGGATCAACTATTTCCAATGTTCCACAAGGTTTTGGGGACAGGGACGGTAGGGACGAAGGGACGGGGGGTCTAAGTTTGGGGACGATGGGGGGATGGCGGGGGGAAGACAGGCAGACGGCGACGAGGGGCTCTGCGGTCAAATCTACCTCCCCCTCTAGGTTTATGCACATCCATAAACTCATGAAAAGTCAAAGCCTACCTGATCTCAGGTGCTAATGACAAATACTCGCCATGAAATCTAATCACATCTGCCACTAACATGCCATTGTGTGGCTGAAACTCCTGATGATGACCCTGCTGCTTTGCCTCCGGAGTCAGAGGTGGGGTCTCTCTAGATATGAATGTAGGTTGTCCAGGCCTACACTCATGATAGATCGGTGATGACTATCGTGGTGCTGATGCCAAAGGCTGGTCCACACCTGCAGTCCTGCTCGTCTGCCCTATCTGAATATAGTGCGGTTGTGATGGAGTATACTGTCTAATAGTGCCCATCAACTGGGACATCATGTCCATCATATTATCGTGCCTGCACCTAAACTCGTCATCAGTAATATCACCTTCTGCATGTGCTTTCCCTGAATCCCTATGTGTCTCTGCAGGAATCTCACGATCTGCCATCAATGTTGTAACACTGTTCTCACTGCTATTGGAATTGGATCTATGAATACCCAGAACCCCTGATACTGTCTCACCTTCAGGAATCGGTGGACCTGTCCAATCCTCAACTCTACTTGTTCCTCTACCCTTACTGTAGAAAATGATATCTCTACTCATGAAAAAGCATCTAAAAAGCAAACTTCTGACTGAAAAAGCAACTGAAAAAGCACAGGATGGCAGGAAAACTATGCTCTGATACCACTGTAAGAGACCAGGTGTCTCTTAACCCGAACACTGCTTGAGAATACTGAGTTTGTTTGTGTTTTCTATATTTTTGATTTTTTTTGTAGGTTTTTTGCCAATAAAGAGAAATTGCGATTTTGCTCTAAAATACTATAAAATCCATAATAAATTCATAGACAATAAATTTGCATCAATAATACTCTCCAGATGAATGCACATACATTGATTGATCTCCAGAACTCATACAATAAATTAAATCGAACATATAAGGGGAAAAACAATATTTTATTTAAGGGGAACCTGATTGCTTGCAGCCGCCATTAATGAAGTAGTAGAGGTACAGCTGAGAAGATAGAGCCAACTACAGGTCCTCAGATCAACAACAAAACTCCAGAAACCCTAGGCGCTCAAGATGCAATAAGCAGAAGCTCACAAAACAAGACGTCTGGCTGAGAGGAGATTGTACGGCCTTGCTGCTGTGTTTGTACGGCCTGTACCAGCAAAGAGGAATTTCGTACTATCTTGATATTCGTGCCAAATGCCAAACAAAACCCTGCCAATATAAGATTCGCCTTCTGGAAAGAGAATCGATCCAACCCTGAATGAAACCCCACTGTGAAACTCCGTAACAACCTCTGAATGAAGTTATTCAACTGGTATTGCACAGTCTCAATATGCCTGATTCTGAAGAGGGAACGTTCTTCAAAATCTGATGATCTACAGAAACCTTGGTTTCTCAAACCCCAATGCTCTCTGAGAGAAGAATAAAGACAAATTAGAATAATCACATAATGAGTTCAATTTGTCCTTGAGGAAATAAATACCCTCTCTCAAAAAGTCGACCTTTCTCAAAAGTCACTTAAAATTACATTTAATATTAATTCACCTCTTTTAGACTTAGGCAATAATATTAAAATAAATGGTGTCCCTTTTTTAATATAATTCTCCTTTATTATAAAGTATTAAATACTCTATAATATGCCATTTAATATTTTAATATTTTAATATATCATTAAAGTGACTTTATAACATAAAGTCAAAATAATAATAATCATTTAATTATTATTAAATGCTCCATTATTCTCCACTGCTCATCAAACTGTCAAACTGAGTCGAAACTGAGCTGACCAGTTGAGCTAGGTGCCCTGCTAAAAATAGCAACTCCTGCCTGCCTAACTTACTATAAATAGTAAGTATCTGAAAAACCACTCTGAAAGAGTCTGCAAAGGCCCAAACCTGAATCAACCGCTGGAGTGATGTTCCCAACGCTGGATAATTGCCTCAAGTGATCCTCTAAACACTTCTGCCAACCTACGAGGATCTGAAAAATAGGCTAACCTTCAATACAACGGTACTGTCTAGGAAGGGGACATTACAAATAAGTAAAGTTTAAAGTTTAAACACATTGCAATGATTTCATTGAACTAGTGAACATTGAAAATCAAAATCACACAAGATGACATCTCTTTGAGGCATTCAATCCAACAGTTCACGTGCCTTGCTCGTGCTTGCAATTTTTAAGGGTTCAACCCCTCCTTGCCTGTACGGCTACAAGTGCAACGTGAATAGGAGCTTTGGACGGGTATAGACATCTAGCAAAGCATAAACACAAATGAAACCAAAAAAAAAAAAAACCCTCATACCTATAACTTTCAATCGCCCGAACTCAGATGCCCACGCCCAGTCATGTAAACACTTAAACAACAAAATGAAAATAGAGGAAAAAGTCAAAGGCATGGTCGATTTAGCCTTTTAGGCTTTTAAGAATACTTTAAAATTTAAAATTTCTAAATTTTACTTTTTTTTTTTTTAAATCATTTTTTATTGCATTTTTAAGGGGGCACCTGGAAGTTTATTGCACTTTGGGGGACGTCCAAAAGTCCCCTCAAATGAGTGATGTCTCGAAGGCAACGAAAAAATAGGGGGGCGCCAGGGGGACGTTTCCTTGACGTCTATGAGTCTAAAAAATGTCCCTGTCTCGGAAACGACAAGATTTTCGGGGGGGACACGTCCTCGTGGAACACTAACTATTTAACAATATCTTTAAGGCTCGTATTTTTTGAGATGACAATTAATGCATATTGAAACAAGACATATTGAAACAAACATAATAACGTTAGTATATTGAAACAAATCTATTGATCTCTTATAAGAAAAGTTTTTATATAAATAATAATAACGTTACTATGGTTTGGTTGTATATATATATATATATATTTGGTCTCTTATAAGAAAAGTTTTTATATCAATAAATCTATTGATCAGATTTCAAAATGATTAGATAAAATAAATTATGTTAAACAATTTGTGTTCTTGAATTTCGTGTCTTCTTTGAAATGAAAATTTAAAATAAAATAAATATATGTATATAGGTACTGTGCTTTAAGATTCATTTTTAACTTGATTCGAAAATCGAAATAGAAAAATAGTAATAAAAAAAGAAGAGAAGTTTTATTTAAAATAAAATTTTAAAACAAAAAAAAAAATTATAAAATAAAATTTAAATTTTAAG
>VDFB02346206.1:0-19183 GCA_007258455.2 Sequoia sempervirens | reverse complement strand
GGTTGAATCTTTGAAAACTAGGGTTTTGTCCCAAAATGATGCAAAACCTGTAACAAAAAACTAACAAAACTCGCAACAAAAAGGATCCAACCCCAAAATTCCTCAAAATTTGTTAGGTTCACCAATGTAATTAGGGCTAAAATTTATTAAGGTTAATGCAATAAAGCATATAAATCAAACCCTAATCAACAATGAAGCACAAATGAGCATAAAGACATAAAGCATAAAACAATATTACCAAATCTTCATGCCACCATTGATTCACCTCCATTGCACTTCTCCATTTTCCTTCAATATGATAATTGCCTTCAGATTTGAGTGTGCAATAATAAGCCTATGACAAGTGACTAACAAAATATTGAATATTGTTGTCTCACACTAGCAACATGTACTTGCATAATATGTGTAGATAATGAAAATGACAAGGGTAATGTCTTTTATAGAAAAGAAAAATTTGAATGAATGGTTGAAATTGGATGCCAATAAGATGTCTTAATCAATGGCCAAGATTGAAAGTTGTAGTATGGACTAAGGTTAGGGCAAAATTATGGCAAATGATAAAGATGAAGGGTTGAGATTAAATTATGAGATAATTCAATCAAGGGCCAAGATTAAATGAGATGTCAAGAGATAAGATTTGATGTGGAGGATAAGATTGGCACAGATAAAAAGGTGATAGGAGAAATTAAATAATAATTAAAATAATTAAATAATTAAAATAATTAAATAATTAAAATAATTATTTAATTATAGAGGAATGTGACAAAATGAATCATTTTGAATTAAATAATGATTTAATTCAAAATTCAAGAGAGTGGACTAAATTAAATAAATGAATTAATTAAATAAGAAGAATTAATTTAGGAGAGAAAAGGCTGATGAATAAAGATAAAAAAATAAATTAATTAAATAAGAAAGAAGAGGACTTATTTAATTAATCAAGGAGGAATAAAGATAAAAAAATGAATTAATTAAATAAGAATAATTAATTTTAGAAAGAAGAGGACTTATTTAATTAATCAAGGAGGAATAAAGATAAAAAAATGAATGAATTAAATAAGAATAATTAATTTTAGAAAGAAGAAGACTTATTTAATTAATCAAGAGGAATAAATATAAAAAAAATGAATTAATTAAATAAGAAGAATTATGTCTTTAGAAAATAATTAAATAATTAAAATTATTTAATTATCAAAGACAAAAGGGGAAATGATGGAGAATTTAGAAATCACAAGTTTGAGACAATTTTTAGTGTCTACACATGGCATAATAGAAACAACAGGTATACAACACTCATTGTGCAAGGCAGGGCTAGAAATCGATTAGTTGTTATGAAGATGGCCGCTCACAAAGTCTTAAGAGCAGGTTTTTCAGCATTCAAGGATGCTCACAAGCTTGTCAGAGAAAGCCAACCGGTGAAGATGATTCTAGAATTTGCATTTACTTAATCTCACACAATTTGCACTTAATGCATTAAACATGCATTCACTGCTTTAGTACCAGTCTGCAGTACTAGCCTGCTGCCAAAATTGGCAAGATTAAATATTTGCCACAATCTATAATGTCCCTATATTTTTCTTAATTTACTTAATGTAAAATGTAGGAAAATGAAAAATCACCCTACTCAAACCAATACTTAATGTAAAATATAGGAAAATGAAAAATCACCATACTCAAACTAATAAAAAAAAGGATAAACCATAATTTTCCAACACAAAAAATAAGTATTTAAATCAAAAATATTTTAAACAACACAATCTCATTCAAAAGCAGTAATGAAAAACAAATGCATCAATTACAATAGTAAACCTATTTCGGGAGGAACTAATAAAAATAAATAAAATATATATATGGTGGATTAGACTCAAGGTCAAAACCTCCCATATATACATCCTAATCTCAAATACTACATCTATATTAAAGATTTTTGTCAAGTAATATTAGTTAATAAGAGACATATTTTATTGCAGGTGACGTTTCACTTCAGTTTTTTAATCAACAGAAATCCCGCTTTTCAAAATATTAAAAAAAACAGAATTTCAAAACCTTCTTGATCGAAGAAAAGCGAACGTACAACTTTTATCACTGTGTCTTCTGGTTTTCTACAGTTGTTGAATTGGGCCAGAATATTTTTGGGGATATTTTGTATTCTTCGTATTAACAGAGGCCAAATCCAAGACGAAAAAATGTTTCTGTTCGGAAGTAACTAGAAAAAACTCATTTTCTTTCTTTTTATCGGACAAAACAAGGCAGGGCGTCGAAAATGACGATGATCAACAGCGCCTTAAATGGAACTCGTATTGCCATCACTATCCTTTTCTTCCATTTCTTGCTGCTGAGATTGGCGGGTTTATTTAGCACCTGTCCAAGATGCATAAGATTTTCAGCGCGAAGGTATTTCTGCAATTAAATTCGTCAGTAACTGTTTGCATTGGTGTTTCTCCAATCAATTTCTTTAACAAATGTTCGCATTGATTAGGGAATTTGCTATTAATTCATTGTTCTTTATAATTGTTTGCTTTAATTATGAAATTAGCTATTAAGTCATTCGTTTAACGGTCTCTCTAGAGTGATAGCATGAAAGAATTAAAAAAGACTCCAGCAATCAGGCAAGGGCAATCTTTATTGGATATGTATGAACTGGTTTACATGTATAAATATCGTTAGCCTGATAGCAGTATAAGGACGCGAGGGCATTCTTGGGAGTAGCATTGTTCGCATGCTGGGGCTTACCGCTTAACTTTTTATGGCCCAGGCGGTTTGTTATTTTCCATGAGCCTGCCCACCAAGCTTATATGTGACTGGGCTTTTTGGGAGGCTACTTACGGAGGTTCAGGCGCGGCTATTTTTCCAACATACTCCTATGAGACATACTTTGGGGGTGTGTTTCTATGATTCTGTGTTATTTTACATAGACTTGCGAAGACTTAAACCTAGGACTTCCCATGTACATGTTGAGTTGCTTTATAATTGATCTATCGTCCCTCTTTGTGTCGGGCTTTTTGATAGGTTCTTTATCCTGGTTTGGGTGTAGCTCACTGTCTTCAACATCCGCTCTCGAGTGGAGTCGACTGAATAGACTTAGTCACAAAGAGAGCCAGTAGTTCTCCTGTTTATGCCCTGTTGAAATTTTGCATCAGCTCATGGTTTTGAGAATCATAGTCATGTGTCTCGTCCCCGAGTTGTAAAATTCTTCTTGAATCTAGTTCCATGAGTGATATATTTCTAAATATCTCTTTAGTATCTTGAAGAGGTTTCTTCAACGTATATTTCTTGTGCCATAGATCAATCTGACTGAAACCAAGAACTGCTGAGTTCCACAATTAAATGGAAGTCCTTGAGGGATCCCCCTTGTGCTCAGATCAATTATTGCTGCTGATGATACTGTTGTGCCTGATATTGTAGTTCGTTCACTTGGTTACGAAAGTTTTCATTGGGATCTGGTTGTGGATTTGGAGAATGATGAACTACCCTGTTTAAACAATCGCGAGTTTCAGCATGATTTATTGTGTGCTGCATGTCTTGATTATTTTCCTAAGCTTCATACTTTTTTACTAGGATTTAACCGATGAAGTACCTGATTTAGAGCAATTCAAAAGCTGGGTGAGTTGTTTTGAATGTATGAGGTATTTAAATTTGGTTTTAGTCTACCTAAGGATGCTAGCATTTAGAATATTATTGATTCACTGGATTATGAGATTTTTTATTTTCCTATTCATCTGGACAAATTTGCTGCCTCGTGATTATGAACTTTGTACTGTGGACGTATATGCTTAGTGCAAATATGGTAGTATCAACTTTGGTGTTTCCCCCATGTTATATGGTCAACCATTTTATTTAGAAGAGCAGTGCAGGGCCTGAATGTGTTCATATTCTTTTGAAGGCACAAAGTTTTTACACATATTCAAGGATATGAATATTTTTATTTTTCAGTCAAGTGGTGTTTATATAATCAAAACAAAATGTAAAGAGGCGAGTGTTGGTATTTTGTTTTCTTGTGCCTTTGGGCCATAAATTTTTTTTGTTGTTGCAGAAATGGGGTTCAACTTGATTAGTTTGTATTGAATGACATTTCGGCTTTGCATTGGTATTGGAATCTTCTTGGTTCATGTGCTTTGACTATTTGTCAGTTTTAATGTCAAGTGGTTGTCACTCTCCTATTTTATTTCTGGTTTGCACCGCAAAGTTTCTCTAAAATCTTGCTATGCCCACATGAAGCATACATCCCCAACTAAAGCCATTGTTGATAGTGTTTGTGTCATGTTGAAATTTTGCATTAGCTCTTGGTTTTGGGTATTGTGGTCATGTTCCCCATCCCTAAGTTGCAAAATTCCCCTTGAATTTGGTTCCATGGGTGATATGTTGGAGGGATCTCCTTAGAGTCTTGAAGGGGGTTCTTCAATGTATATTACTTCTATTTTCTAGTAGGTGAGAATTATATCATTTTTTGAAGTGTGAGGATAAAATTAATATTTTCATTCTCACTTTTGGAAATAGTGAATAGAGATTAGTTATGGGCCCATTTATGCAAATAACATGGCATATGCTATTGAGGGTAACTTCAGTTTTATAAGGTTTAAAAAGGGTTTGAATACTTTTTGCAAAGCATAACAATATGCATTCCAAGTTCCTTGGAATAATTGTTTGTCCTCTAGTCTGAGTATATTCTTTTAATATGAACGTACTTGATGCTCAAGTAAAGCAAGGGAAGGGTTCCCAAGGTGTACACACGGCAAAGTTCGAAGACTTGTGGTGGATTTGATGTTTAAATCGTTTTCTTTTTCCTCATAAACTGATCTACTGCAATGTTTCAAAACCATGGATTTGTTTTATATGGTTGGGAAATAAATTAATGTGTATGGTGGAGCTTGTGGTTTGTGTATGGCTTGTTTTTTATTTGTGAATATTTCAATGGTATGGTTCAGTGTGGTGGATCATGAGATTACTTTAGGTTGTGATTTCCCCATTGCATTGATCTCCCGCAATTTCTAATTTGGTGCCATATATGGTCTTAGAGGCAGAATATTGTATGATGTATGTGGTCATTTGAAGCAAACATTTCTCTCAAGGCAGATTCTGAGATGTACAAATATAGTAAGAATGTAAAAGTGAGCCCTTACATGTGGTGACTGATAGTGCACTAGACCCATTACTCTTGATGAATACCAAAAACACATGAAGAAGTTCCCACTTTTTGAGAGGAGAGTCCAGCTAGCCCAGTTGCCAGAGCCAACTGTTGATAAGGATATACAGATTTTGGAAGGCATATGTGAGTGATTGGTTCTAGAGTGCATTTGAGTTCAATAACCTGGGAAGGGGCCGTATGTTGGAGATTATAATGATGCCAAGTTTGCATTGGCCTGACACCATTGTTCACCCTTGACCATGGACCTCATGTATTATCATCACTTAAGTCACAAGGTTCGAATTCGAGTTTGAATTTGGCAACAATAAAATTCGGATGAAATTCGGCAAGGGTAAAGAACTTTGAAAAAATTCGGCATTAAATTCGCCTTATATAATTTTTTTTTTAAATATAAGTAATATATCCACAAAATTATCAAAATAGTTTAACATTGCTAAATAGATTTGAAGTCATCATAAAAATATTGACACATTTATAAAATATGAACCATAAATAGACTAAGTAATATATCCACAAAATTATCAAAATAGTTTAACATTGCTAAATAGATTTGAAGTCATCATAAAAATATTGACACATTTATAAAATATGAACCATAAATAGACTGTGTGCTTAGAATGATCCGTGAGCAGTGATTTATAACAAAAATAGGTTGAAAACCCTAAAATTTGTTTTCGAAAACCTTAAATAACACTTTTCCATAATATATTTTAATGAAAAAACATGCATTTGTTTCTATACGATTTTTTTCTCGAATTTTAACGAATTTTATGTTAAATGTTTGAAATTCGGAAAAATTTGAATTTCTTGCTTGAAATTTGCCGAATGCTGTGACAGATCATCACTATGAAGTAATTTGAGGGGGTTCTTCTTTCCATCTATATTTCAATCTGGAATAAGATTATATAGCAAACAAATTGAAGATAACTCCTAAATACGTTCCAAATGACCATGTAATTGGGAAAAGACTTGAGGTATATCTCTTTTGAATAGCCCAAAGGCTCAAAAAGCACAAACAACATTTGTATTTGAGAGAAAAGGCAGCTTGTGAGGTTCGAATATAGAAACTTATTGATGCTTATAAGGGTAAGATGGCACATGAGTGTGAGCCTTTTCAAATAACATCTGAAATTGAGGAGGATGCTAAGATCGATATACCATTTTCTTGAATTCTTCTCAAACAAGTGTTTTTCAAGAAAGGACTCTACTAGATGACTATAATAGATTTTGTGAAATCTGCAGAGCTGGTGGTGATCTACTGTGTTGTGATGGCAAGGGATTGCCCTACAATGGAATTCACAATGGACTGATGCCATTACCTATTGCTAATTTGAGTCATCTGTTGTAGGTGGAGGAAGAGAAAAGGAGAATGATAAGCAACAAAAGTCTGCAAGAATTGGGCGAGGGGTTAGAGAAGAAGTCTCCCAGAAGAAAGGCCTAGAATTTTGTTGAATGAAGCAAGGTAATCATTGTATAAGACTTCTATCAAATAGTATTGAACCAGGAACAAAATGAAAGCATCATGGATGGTGTAAGGTCATCATATTCAAAGCTGCCATGGCATAGGTAGTGGGGGATATACAAACTTACCAACTAAGAAATATAAAGGGAAAATCAATAAAGTCAGAAGATTGCTTTGTCCAGAAAAAATTACTTTAGAACAATGGCCGGGGAAGTTATTGAAACTGCACAATGTATGGATTCTGAATTATTGCTACAATTATGCTTGGTCACATTGATTAGACTACTGATAAAGGAGCTCAAATAACCAAATATCTTATGTCACTGCTAATTGAATCTAATCTAATGAAGAATTCGGTTAGATTGGATGAACATTGCATCAAGGCAACTCTCTTAGATTACTTCCTTATGCAGATTTCTCCAATAGAAGTGTCTCTTGACAAGGATGATTATTCTTTGTCTAGTATCATGCGCAACTAGAGTTCGCTGGAGACAAATTTCCCTTTTCTTCTGTATATACAGGACTTCCCTAATCCAACCTCCTATAAGACAACATTAGTGCTTATTCAAAGAGATGGCCCATAACAGTGGCATCTCATATCTTCAGGAAACAATGAATTAGAATGGAGTCCAGGGGAGCAATCTAAGGCATTGTGGTTTAAATAGTCTGTATCCTGCCTCCACAATCTTATAGCAAGCAATTTGAAAATCAAGATAAAATTGAGACAATCTCAGAACCCCAATGTTGCATTCTTGCAATTGCTAGCAGTGGCAATTGTTGGAAATCTTAATGAATTCTGCATGGAATGGAAAGGGTTTGGGGCATAAGGAAACAATGGATATGTGGCTTCATTTTATACATTGTGGTGGATTGGGGGATTGTATCTTCACTACTTCTTTTCATCCTCCTATCTGTGGCAATGCATCTTGCCTGTTGGATTTGTTCAAGGATATGTGGAGTCAGTTTGGTGGTGGGCTTGTATGTGAAGTAAGCTTGTTTGGGGCTGCTAATGATGTCCACATGGTATATGGGAACAAAGCTGTGATTGAAGTTTGAGGAGTATTGTAGGGGCCTATCTCATAAACCTGTATGAATTTGTTCATATGCTTTTGTGGTACTTGGCAACATATGCTATAATATGTCGAGTATAATTTGAAGATCTACTGCTTGAATATGGAATGCTTAAATATTTTAGCCTTCCCATGGTAAACAATATTTTGTAAATGTTTGAAGTGAACAGAGAAGCTATATGGGGGAAAGTAAGTTTACTTTTAGGGATAAATATTCCCACAGGAACATCATAGTTTGCTTGTTCATTTTTGGTGTTGAGTATTTTATGCAGGAAAATTGTTGGCGTCGAATTTGGGCATGGGGTATTTTGTTTATATGCAGTTTTGCAGTCTGAATGAAACAATTTTTTTTAGCACTCAGAGATAAATAGAATGGTAGACGAGTAACATGATGAATGTTTTCATAAACTACTCATACTTCTCCAATGCTGAATTGTGACTGATGCTGATTAGTGAAATCAGGTACTATGTAAGATTTTGGTACAAAAACCATGTAAGAATGATTCTCAAAACAGGTAAGTGATTTGAACCAATAAAAACGAGGTACTCGTGCAGAAGGTGTCAACATGACGAGAATAGAGTTGAATGAGTGGACTCACGAATAACTACAAGATTTGTTATTATGGAAGCATGTAGAGGTGGAGAGAGAACATGAGGAATAGAATGTATGGTCATTACATCTAGAGAAGGAGATGCAACTCCATGTGAGCTGTCATCAAATAGAAGACAAATATCCTCAATAGTTAAGTAGGAGGTATTTTTCCACAGCGTGTCAAATTATGATATTGCTATCAGGATTCAACCGTGTAGTTTCGAGTCAAACTCATTGACCCATGTTTCATGAGTAGTGGTTCAACAAGAACCCATCTCTCATGATATCGAATGGTCCACTTAGCACTCATTGCATCTAGGTGATGCTCACAGAGGTGAAGCACTGGTCCGTCCCGGGAGTTCCACTTAGCAATGAGTGCTAAGTGGACCATTCGATATCATGAGAGATGGGTTCTTGTCGAACCACTACTCATGAAACATGGGTCAATGAGTTTGACTCGAAACTACACGGTTGAATCCTGATAGCAATATCATAATCCTCAATAGTGTCATCCAAATCACAAAGATGAGTTTCCACAAACAAATGATGAACATTTGATAAGTATACATCCTAATGAGGTGGATCCTAGAGACATATGTGAACTTGTTGAAGATGATTTGAAGAAGCATTCATAGAAGCCATGATCACTTTTGAAGTAGTAAGTGTTGGAGGGAGGAGAATCCTTAGCTTTAGAATGGTGATTTGAAGATGTAGGAGGTGAAGCCTTTGAATTTACAATTAGATTCAATAACTTTAGAAGGAGGAGAGCATTGAGAAGTCTTTATGTCATCATGACGTTCAGGACTTTCCTAATAAGCAAGCTCTTTAGCTGAATCAAATTCATAGGATGGAATCTCAAAAACATCTAGAGGTACAAGGCAGTCCAAGTTAGGATCATCCAAGGTCAGAGGACCATCAAGATCTCTAAACATCTCCCAAATGGTGGTCCAATGAGTGTGAGGGCACTCAATGTGAAAGGTGACAGATTGTGTAGATGTCAACATTACAAGTAACCAATCATAGAACTTATTCTTCTTGCAGTCCCATACTCTTGGAAATGGGTACTTGGTTCAGAAACAAGTCCATACAGATAGGTCAATATTTTCTTCCATTTGTAGTGCATTAGGTTTCTATCTTGGTAGGACTTATAGTTCTATCTATCCAAGTTGATAATAGAAGGATGATCTTAATCACAAAAATTCATGATGAATTATGATAAATCCCCTCAAATTAATCAATCAAATCGAGAGACTCCCCAACAAACATAATGGCAGCAATTTATAAATAATGTGTGTACAATTGACTTATTCAAAGGACCCCCTCAAATCACTCAATCTAGTTAGCAAAAATGAAGATATCACTTTATAAGTAGTGTGAGTACAATTGCCACTTGCCAAAATCAACAAAGTGGTCTTGATCCTAATGTTTTATAGATGCCAAATAAGGGGAATATGATGAAAGTACAATTTTGAAAAACTAGAAAAAATTGCAGTGAAATCCAAGCTCAAATTGTTGAGAGTGGAGCTTACAAAGTTCAAGTGCAAAGTTGAATAGTGCAATGGTGAGGGGGAAAGGTTGGGGGCTATGCATTGCTAATATTAGCATGATGCCAATGAACACAAAACACATTTTTAGGCAAAAATGAATGGAATATGCTAGACGCTAAATCAAACTCCAAAATTGCCTGGTAGTCTAAAAATTGCACAGGAAATGTGATATCATCAATTTGTGCTAGGCAACCAATTGGTATGTAGTGCGAGTTGTTTTGAGGGAGGTTGTGGCTAGGTTTGAAACCTTGGTGGGGAATCTTGCCATTGGTGAGGTGTTGTAAGCCATTGGTGGTGGTGATGTGGCCATTGGATTGGTTGTGAACTTTGTTTAGTGGTTGTTTTAGTGGCTATTGATTAGGTAGGGCTCCATGTTTGCACAAAAGGCACAACAGTTGTAAGGTTGTTAGTTACAGGTTTAGGTACCTTGCACAATTAGTCACTCCCCAATATGACTTACAATAAACAAGACAAAATTTGTGACAACACAAAAGACTAAATTAATAAATGAACTCAACAAATATACCTCTAACTATAAGATTCCTCCCATTCATAGTGCAAGCATGATGCTAGTATAATGATCCAATCTGATATCTGTATATAGAGAATATTCCTTTCTTACATTAGTGACTATACAATTCATATGACACGGTAGAAGAGGGGTTTTCAATGTATAGATAAAGTGGTAAAAAATTGACAATTTGATAGGTGATCCTAGGTAATGGGACACTCTAAATGCTATGGCTGGGTCATATTTGATTTGAAGTGCTTTGAAAATAGTGCAATTTGTAGAATATCATAGGCAACTCCTTACTTCAAACCCTTGTAGATTTGGCGTATGATATCTAATGGGGATGCGAATAAAGGCAAAACCAAATATTTGGGACCTTTTGGAAATGATGCGATCAAATTTGCTATTTCTAGTTAAAGGGTTATCAATAAAGTGGTTAGGGTAGATATTTAGTAGAGATATATTAAGGTCACTTCTATCTCTGCCTCTTACCCTCTTGGTCCTAAGAGCATGATTAATTTAATAAATTCTTGTAGATTGTGGGTGGTGTTGGTTACTGCTCAATTTCATGCTTGATCTTGATGCTTCTCTTATTGTGATGCTTTTTTGTTCACCTAAGTATCAATTGCAAGTCATTTCTTTTGTGTTGTTCCCACTGTAACTTATATAAATGCATTCTCTTTTACTTGTACTTTCTTGTGGCCTTTTTTGCTATCCTTGCTTGCGTTCCTTGTGCCTTGCGATGCCTTGTTTCACCTTGTATTGTCGGATGATTGCTTGTTATGTTTCTTTGTCACTTGCCCTTGCTTGCTTTTGCTAGTGCATGTGCTTTTGACATGTTTGTTTTGACCGCAAAGGGGTTGTGGTTCAAATGTTTGCCTTTATTATTCCCTTTAAGGTGCATTTCCTTTTGTGCGGCAATTTCTCTTGGATTATGGTAGCCACACATGCTCTTGCAAATATATTTTTGTCTTTTGGCGACTTCCGTATGATCTCTAAATCCTTTGCGGTAGGTTTCTTCTTTGTGTGGCACGATTACATTGTGGGCCTTGTGATGGATGGGATGGTTCTTGTTTGCCTTGTGGGTTGGTTTGGTCTATTTGTGGTGGTTGTTTTAACCTCGACAGTGGTGTGGTGGTTTGCGATGATCTTGTGGTGTAGTGATGGTTGTATTCTTACAGTGGCCCATCCTTCTTTGTGATGGAAGTGTTGTGCTTGTGGGGGTGCTCTTTGGCCTTTTGTGGTATCTTTTTCCCTCATGGAGGTCATCTTCCAATTAGTGGTGATGTTGTAGGCATATGTTGGTTGAGAGTGTTGCTTGGTTCTTATTTTATGACCTCAGGCGCTTTAATGGTCATGGGTATCTTTGTGATGGATCAACGTGTTGTTGTAGCAGCATGTTGGTGGTTTTCATTGTGTGGTGGACTTTGGGTTGCTTGTGGATTTATGTTTCCTCATCTTGGTGTGATTAGACTATTCTCCATGTCTCATTCACTGTTCGATCTTATCTACTTTCATGTGGATGGTGTAACCTTCAACTGAAGTTCAAATACTTTACCTACCCTACAAACACTATTATTTTCCACCTACCCTATCTCATCTTGTGCTTCTCAAAGGCATTTCAAATACGAAGGTTACGGTTGGTGCACCAATGTTGGTCTGATCCTCAACATTGCTCCTTGAGACATTTGTAGGTCTACCATGAGAAGGTGTGATTCAAATGTTTCATCTCAAGTGATGTGCTTGTCTTCTTTGACCTGCAATTGCATTTACTCTTGATTTTGGGTTTGGTGGTTGTTTTCTCCTTATTGTTGCTGAATCACACCTTTGCTCACTTGCAGTAATGAGGGTATTGTGTATTTGCCCTTGCTGATCGGATCTCGCTCGATCCCAAGTGATCTCTCTTCCCAACAGTTCCATTCATTGAACATGGCCATGTGGATGTCTTGGAGGTTGGATTTGATTGGATATGTGTTTGAAATCTCCCTCCAAGAAACTTGGTGTTGAATACTATATATGCATGGCTGTCTGATGTATTTCATGTTGGTTGGAGCCAATTTTTTGGCTGCATAAGTGTCTCAAGTTGTTACAGGGCATCAATTGATGCGAGTTTGGTTTGTAAGGGGATGAGATACTTTTTGTAACTCATAGGAAGTTTATGCCATGACCACAATGCATGTGAATGGACGTCTCCATGGCAATTTATAACTATTTGGGGGGGTGCTTGAACCTAGTTATTGAATTTATGTGATCAGATTGAATGCACAGAGAATTAATTCAAATCAGAAAATAACACAGTAGATACCCTGGGAAAACCCTCCACTTGAGGGAGAAAAACCCAGCAACAAAGATCCTCTTGTATATATGATAATGGCAACAATTTTCTTTACAATGAGGCCAATCACAAGGCCAATATCCAGCATCAACTCTAGATGCAATAACAGATGATAATCTGCTCTTTCTTGTAATCTAATTCTGCACTTAGAGAGATTCGCAATCTGCTCTTGAAGGAATTCGCACTTGAATGAAGGAATAAGTCAAGCTTTCTTCATGGTTATTTTCAAGGAGAGAAGTAGTCTCTTATAAATACATGGCCATAATAGACCTCACAAGGTCGGCCTCAAACATAAGTTACAATTTGAATAAGTCGGCCAAGATACAAAACAGTTACAACTCATAAATGATGTCGGCCCCAAGAAGTTAAGTAACCTTTACATGTCGGCCAAATCATAACACACAAAATAATTATACATGTCGGCCAAATCATGAGACACAAATAATAAGAGGTAAATTGAATAGCCGATGGCTACATTCAATTTAAGACTTTCTCAAGGAATGTGAGCTGGAAGGATCAACCGACGCTGTTATAACATTAACACTAGTGTATCCTCTCTTGTCGCCTTTGATGGTATGAACGTAATTGAAGTTAGTGAAGTGTGGGTTTGTTTTGCATTCAAGTGTTTGCAACATAACATGACATTCATTCATAACATAGCAATGAAGGAAATCAACCATGAAAATGCATTATCTTCATATTGCATCATTACAACATATATTGATGATAACATCCAATGAAACTAGACTTATTAAAATAATTTGCAGACCTGATAAAAGTAGTTTCAGACCTGATAACAGTCCTAAATGAAGCTATTACAGACATAAAATGAGCAGCAATACATTCAAATGATGCACCCAAACCAAGCTGCAATGTAGGCCAACCAACCAAAGCTCTTAATCTTCAACGGACAGCTGCATGAGCGCTGTAGAAGGCAGATTGCAGGTCTATACAACAGCAGACCTGATTACACACAACTCCCAAGTGGCACTAGGAGGGGCAATTTGCTCCCTAAAATCAGAACTCCACCAAACTTGCAAATGGCTACTTGAAATATGGTGCCCAGCTGTGACGATTCCTTTGCAACAATACCCATAACGAGTCTTCGATCACCCATGAAGCTATGAACAATTTGGCACTTCCGGCCACTATGAAAAGTGAGTTTCCAGAATTCTGGAAATGTAATCAGACCTCTGTTAAAGTGTCTTTAACACCTCTAGTCATCACCCAAATGAAGCAAATCAACAAGCACACCAAATCTTCGAACCCACAACAAAACACTAAGAAAATCTTCATTTTAGAAACCCTAGAATGTGTCATGTCCCGAATTTTTAAGGAGCTGAGCCGACATGAAAACAGTGTTTATCAACACTATCAATAAAATAATTAAATAGTAAATTGGTCTTGTGGCTGACCTGCCTTTGGGTTGGCGCCTTCTAGAAATTGAATTTGAAATTCTTCTTGTGGCTGACTTCAATTGAAGTGGCTTGTTAGACTAGTATTTATAATCGTTGATTGTAGTGATTGAGCTTCACGAAAATTGGACTAAGTCTGTGTGGAGTTCTTGGGGGTGTAGCTACCCAGGCTCACTCGCCCAGGTGCGTAGCTCTCTAGGCAGTTTTTCGTGTCAAGTTTTCTTCTTCTAGTGAACTCTCATCTTAAGACGTTTCTCTCTCAGGTTTCCAACAGCGATCGGTGAAGGTAGCGAATTCAACGCGCCGTCTAGGCAGAGCCTTTGGCTCTGGCCGATGCCATTGGAGTCCACTGGCAACAATCCAAAGTCGTGCGATCACTCGACAAGCATCCTCACTAGGCGATAGGAGTTTACAGGGAATTACTTGGAGTTTAGCGCCTAGGCCTCTTGTCGAACCCGTGGATTATCATTCTAGACGTAGCCCGCGTTAGTTGTGTCCTCCTTGGATTGGAAATTTTGTGCTCATCATATTTGGTCTAGATTTGAATAGTTTGATACACGGGGCGCGTGGTATGTCAGGCTTGGTGCCACTGCAAGGGCGACAAGCCATAAGTGACATTGATTCGTCATAGTCCGAGCTGGTCTATTCTGGGAATGCTAACTCTCATCGGATCTTGATTTGTATGAATCGAAAACTCTTAGTTGGTAATATCAGATATTGCTACTTTCATATTTCAGATTCTGGACTCTATCGACTTGTGTGATTTGTTGTCTTCTGTGATTTCGAATTATAATTTCCAGTTAGCCTGTTTCATGCGTATGTTCTATTTTCAAGCTTTAGAAATTGGATATTGTGTTGGAGTCTTTCAATTATGTATTTTCTTTCTATTCAATTCTGCCCTAGGTTGTTACAGTGGTATCAGAGCCACTTGTCTTGCCAGCCTGTGGAAAGAAGTCTTATGCCATTAAGCCAAACAAATATTCGAGCTATAGAACAAGAGAAGAAGAAGTTTGAAGCTGCTTAAGGGATAGGAGGCAAAGGTAAGGAAAGAATGGGGGATCAAAATTAGAATGATAAGTTGGACACTTTCATGAAGCAACAAGACCAGACAAACCAAACCTTGCTGCAAGCAATACAATCACTTACTGCGGTAGTTAACAACATTAAATCAGGATCCAACAATGTTGAAGAAGGCCATTCGGAACGTTCAGGAGGAGGAGAACATAGCAGGACCTCAAATGGTCACACTCACAGGCACACTTAGCCAAAGTTTTTGCCTAGGACTGAAGGCCGACAGGAAGGGGAAGATCGACACAGCTATGGTAGTATTGTGTGTGAGTACTTGGATTTGGATGCTGATGCACAAGTTGCAATCTCTTTCGATCAATTCTACAGTGCTAGATGAAGCTATGAGAGACAACACTGTGGAAATAGAGATCTTCAACATAAGATCAACAAGCTTTCACTCCCTACATTCAATGGCTCGAGAAAGATGTCTGCACAATCATGGATCCAAAAACTGGACACATTTTTCTCTCAGCCCCATGACTGAAGAAGAAGCTATCAAATTTTCCATTTTACACTTGGAATATCTCGCACATGAATGGTGGCATCATGGCATTGTGACTCAAGGATTTGATCAAGTATCCTCATATGCAGATTTCACTCAAAAATTGACTGAGAGGTTTGACAGAAAGGACCGGGAAGCATATTTCCAGGAACTCACAAGATTGAAGCAAACAGGCACCATGGATGAATATGTGTCAGAATTTCAAAGGCTCGTAGTGATGGTGTCCGATATATCAGATAAGAGGCTCACATTCTTCTTCATCGAAGGCTTATTAGATTTTTTTTGCGGCCTAGTGAGGGATTTGGAACCAACAACTTTAGAGGATGCCATTAGGAAAGCTTTGAGTCTTGAGGATTCCACCAAGAAAGGGAGGACCATTGCCAAGAATACACCAACAGGGTAGCCAAAGAAGCCTTTCATTAAGGCTAATCTACCACCAAAGGTCCCCCCTATAGGCCCACATGGCATGTCAAGAAATGAGCTACGCAAGAAGGGCTTGTGCTATTACTGCAATGAAAAATGGAACAATCAACACTGATGCCAAGGAAGGGGACAAGTCTATTACATTGAAGTAGCCTCCAATGATGAAGCAGAAACTGAAAAAGGTGGCAACGAGGAAGACACTAGTGGGGAGCATCAAGAGCTCGTCGTAGAAGGGAGTCCCACTGGAGGTACTTTGGCAACACTGTTAGGAGCGCCACGATACTATTCTCTCCGAGTGAGGGGAGTTCTTCGAGGGAAAAAAGTGATGATGCTGATCGATAGTGGAGTCACTCATAATTTCATTGACAAAAGGACTATGGCCAAGTTGTGTTTGGGGACAAAGGACTTTGAAGGGTTCGATGTTTTGGTAGTTGGAGGGAACGTCCTTTCTTGCACCAAACGGATCCAACAGATGGAGCTGATCTTGGGTGGACACAAAATGAAAGCTGATTTCTATGTTATTGATGTGGGTGACATGGACATGGTCTTGGGAGTACAGTGGCTTCATTCGTTTGGAGAATACACGACCAATTACCAAACCATGGAGCTGAAGTTCAAGCAGGATGGCAAGGAGGTTGTACTTAAGGGCCTCTCCAGGAATGGTCCTATGGTGGTTTCAACAAAAAGGATGGAACGATCTTTTTGGAGAGATCAAGTGGCCTGGGCAGCAGAGTGCTTGATCACAGATACTAGTACACCAAAAGAAGAAAGAACATTTCCCAATGACATTCAGGCTATCTTGAACAAAAACTGTAAAGTGTTTCGGGAGATTCTAGCTGGATTGCCACCAGATAGGGGGTTTCAGCATGTGATAGAGATTGAAGAAGGAGCCAAACCAGTGATCACCACTCCTTATCGTCATCCGCGAATATACAAAGAAGAAATCGAGAAGGACATTAAGGAGTTATTGGATATGGGGTTCATACACCCAAGTTCAAGCCCTTTTGCTTCATTGGTGGTGCTGGTCAAAAAGGATGGAACGGTCAGGATGTGTATCGACTATAGAGCTCTCAACAAGAAGACAATCAAGAACCGCTACCCTATTCCCAGTATCGATGAATTAATAGATGAGCTACATGGAGCGGTGTACTTCTCCAAGATTGATTTGCATTCGGGCTACCATTAGATTAAAGTCAGGGATGAGGATGTGCAAAAGATAGCTTTCAGGTGTCATTACGGGCATTATGAATTCTTAGTGATGTTGTTTGGGTTAACCAATGCCCTTGCTACATTCCAATCTTGCATGAATCAGGTATTCATTCTTCAGTTAGGGAAATTTGTGTTGGTTTTCTTTGATGACATCTTGATTTACAGTAAAACATGGGAAGATCATTTGAAGCATATAGAGGAGGTGCTTGACATCCTTGAGAAGAATTCATTCTATGCCAAGATGTCGAAATGTGAGTTTGAGATGACCGAGATCCTATATTTGGGCCATAAGATTAGTGCTCAAGGGGTTAGTGTGGACGATGAGAAGATCAAGGCAATACAGGAGTGGGCTATCCCCAAGAATTTGACACAATTGAGAGGATTTGTGGGCCTATGCAGCTACTATAGAAGATTTATGAAGGGTCTTTCTCAAATTGTAGCACCATTGACCAATTTAATAAAGAAAGGAGCCTTCTCGTGAAGTCCCACAGCCTAGTAGGCATTTGATAGACTCAAGGAGGTAATGAACTTGTGTCCCGTTTTGGCTATTCTAGATTTCTCATCTCCTTTTGTACTTGAGTGTGATGCTTCAGGTGAAGGCATTGGAGTTGTATTAATGCAAAACAAACATCCTATTGCATATGAGAGTAGGAAGCTCACCAAACCAGAAAGGGCTTTCTCTATTTATGACAAGGAGATGTTGGCTATCATGCATGCTCTTGCAAAATTCAGACAGTACTTGGTTTGCGGGAAATTTGTGGTGAAGATAGATCATAACAGCTTGAAGTACTTCCTAAATCAGCGAGATTTGAATGATAGATAGCAGAAATGGGTAAGCAAACTCCAAGCTTATGACTTTGATATTGAATATGTGAAAGGCAAGAACAATGTGGTAGCGAATGCACTCTCTAGGAAGCCTTATCTTTGTGCTATGATTGATATATTTGCTGATTGGAGGATTGATATTACAGCCGAATATGCTAAGGATTCATTTGCTAACGAGATTTTGGAAGGGAAGATAGTTGATGACAGGTATAGGGTGTTTGAGAAGCTCATTCTCTACAAAGATCAGGTCTACCTCGTATAGGGTGTTTGAGAAGCTCATTCTCTACAAAGATCAGGTCTACCGAATATGCTAAGGATTCATTTGCTAACGAGATTTTGGAAGGGAAGATAGTTGATGACAGGTATAGGGTGTTTGAGAAGCTCATTCTCTACAAAGATCTGGTCTACCTCGTACCTCACTCTAGGGTCAAGAACAAAATCATTAAAGCTTGCCATGATACTCCTCTTGCTGGCCATCTAGGATTCTATAAGACATACAAGCAAGGGAATGTTTTGCTTGGAAGGGGCTGAAAAATGATATCTTGTAGCATGTGAGGGAATGCTTGGTATGTCAACAGAATAAAACTGGACATGTATTACCAGCTGGTTTATTGCAGCCCTTGCCCATTCCAAATCAGAAATGGGAGAGCATTTCGATGGATTTCATCACCGGGCTCCCTAAAGTGCAAGGTAAAGATTGTATTTATGTTGTGGTGGATAGACTCACTAAGTATGCTCATTTCTATGCCATTACTTCAAAATTTAAAGCTCCTCAAGTTGCAGATTTGTTTTTTAGAGAAGTGTTCAGACTCCATGGATTGCCACAAAACATTGTGAGTGACAGAGATATTAGGTTTATCAACTTGTTTTGGCAAGAGCTCTTCCATTTGGCTCATATAGAGTTGACCCCTAGCACAAGCTACCACCCTCAAATAGATGGACAAACAGAGATCGTGAATAAATGGATTGAAGGGTACTTGAGGAACTATGTGACAGGGCAACAATCAACTTGTGTGAAGTGGCTACATCTAGGAGAATTTTGTTACAACTCCACACATCATATGTCCATTGGGATGTC
>VDFB02346205.1:0-70703 GCA_007258455.2 Sequoia sempervirens | reverse complement strand
TGAGATGATGAAGTTTTAACATAGTGCTGATTTGGTCTTAAACTCGAGGGGAATGTACTCCATATTGAAAACCTTGAAGAATGACTGTAAACTCGCCTATGTTCAAACAAGTCTTGAGCAACTTTCTATTTTTAGAATGCTGGTTTTTGTGTCTAATGGATCTAATTCTTTGAGAAATTTTTCTGAGATATGGGTTTTGTTTAGAATATCGATGCAAGACAACCCAGATCGTTCGTTTTTGAAAATTTTGAATTTAGCCTGAAAAAGCAGCAAACCCTAATTTCTTCAATTTTTTCCAAAAAAAGCTGGCATCTAGGTTTTGTTCAGAATATGATTAGAAATGGACCCAGATGATTAGATTTGCAAAACCCTGATGTTTGATCGAAAAGGCAGCCAACCCTAGGTTTTTGAACTTTCTTGAAAAAAGTTGCGATATGGGTTTTCTTCAGAAGACTGATTGGAAAGGACCCAGATGGTTGAAATTTGAATGCACAGAGGTTTTCACTGACATGCAAGATAAAAGCACTTGCTGCAACTTGATGAAGTTCTTGAAAAATTCTTTAGAAGATTGAGGCAAAAAGACCCAGATGACTGAAAAATTGAAAGCCTTGGCCTTCTGCTTGAAAAATTTGTTCTTCTGGAACAAGAAGAATGAAAAAGCAAGGGTTTATGCTTGCTGGTCTGAAAAATCTGATGTAAAACCAGCAACCATGGATTCTTGAATCACAAAAAATCTTCAAACTTGCTGCTCCAACTTTCTCCTCTGGATGCTACCTGCAAAAATAATGAAAAATACATTGAAAAGAAGTGTTAAATAGACTTAGGTTTTGATTTAGGTTTTGCTTTCTTTTTTTTTGCTTTTATTTCAAAACCCTAAATCTCAGCCCCTTGAACTTAGACGCCATCCTTCTCCTCTTGAAAATTTTGAAATTTTGAAAACTCTTGAAAATTCTCCAAGGCATGAAACTTTGGGCGCCTATCTTCAAGAGGGGTGCTTATTTTCACCAGTGTTAGTCAAAATTTCAACTTTTTCAACTTTTCTCCATTTTGACATGCTACTTCACCTCTGATTTCTCGTTGACAGATTTACCCGACAGGCGAGCTGAGTGGTCTACGGTGGAGTCTGACTGAAATTGAGAAGGATGTTCTGGAGGCACCTCCTGCTAAAAACTTGATTTTGACCTTCGAATTCATGAGAGGCTTTTCCTTCTAGGGGCGCTCAACTTCTTCAGTGTTAGCCATTTTTCTGATTTCCAAGTTCTTCCTTCTCCCTTTGATTTTATGATGAATTCTCTGTTCCCGGGGCTACGCTGATCCGATTGACTAGCTGGCAAGCTCACTGGATAGCTTAGCTGAAATCAACGAGATGATCTTGGAGACTGCGTTAGTGAATTCCATCATCTTAGAGCTCAAAAGTTTGGGCGCCCTTCTTCACCAGGGGCGCCCATGTTTACCGGACTCCAATCGATACAACACAGAAATTCAACATGGTTTTAATTGCTGCGTTTTAGGTCAAGACTCCAATCGATACAACACAAAAATTCGTTGCTATTTTCCTGGTTTTGGGTTTTGAATAATTCTTCCTGCATTTTCTGCTGCACAGGAGCTTCCGCAATTTCACGGGAATATCCTTATTTGTTTTTCCATCATTTTTCCAAAGTTCCACCTTTCAAATATTTCATAAATGAAGTTCGCTTCTTTTAAATGTATTTTAAAGTGTTAAATGGTTCATGCGATTACCTTTTAAAATTTAAACTTCCACAATATATATATTGCGATTTCCTCCTTCAAATAATAATGCTTATTTCTTTTAAACTTTGAAATTATTTTCCTTCATTTTAATTTTTAATTATATATAGTTGTATATTTTATATTCATATGTATTTTATTAAATATTAATATATCTTTATATATAAACGTATTTATATATAAGAATATATTAATTTTAATATTATCACATATAATTTATAAAATATATAAATATATAATTATTTGCACATTTCTTATGTATTTATGTACATATTAATAATCACCTTTTTAATATATATATTTATACATAAATATATATATGTAAATCCCCTAGACAAAAATGTAATTCCCTTATTTATTTTATTATAAAATATTATTATAGTCTTTAAATATATTAACACATAAATATTTAAATACCCGAGTATTTTAAATATATATATATTTAATATAACTATAATAATTTTATATATAATCGTTAATATTTAATTACTTAAATATATATTTAACAAATATATAAATATATCGTGAGCCAGTCAGCAACCCGATATTTATATATATATATATATTTACGTAAAGTCACCAGGGAATAATAATATAATATTATTATTAGCTTCATTATTCACAGGCAATAGGTAACGTGGGTATGTATATATATGTATTTCACTATACGCAGTGTACACATAAATGTATGTATATCATGTTGTTACGTACATATGGGCATATCCATCTGCCGAGCATATGTATGTATTGTCATGTATATACTTATGGATACGTGTACATTACATACATGTTTACACATACTCACTTCACCTATTAACATATATCCATTCACGTTTTCCACATTAAGGTCAAAGCACAGTAAGTCAGACAAATGAGTAATCATCATTTTTCAAAGCATAAAGAAGTAAACATAACTCCTAAAGCCTAAGGTTGACTTATCTAGACCAACATAACTGACTTGGTTTCTCAGAACCTATACTGACGTGTGTGTATGCTCATTTGGTACTCGTTACTGCTTACCCGACCAAGTTCCTCCCCGAGTGATATCTCTTCTCTGCCTGGAGGATTGATCCTCTTTCCTGCACATCATGACACGACAACGGGAGTCATATGCTCAAAATGAAGCAGAATACATAAAACATTTCAAAAAGTTAGATTCTTCACAAATCAATAACCTTCTATTTTCCTTTATGCAGTATTTCACCAAGAATAATATCAAATGAAACAACATTCATATTGAAAACAAGGTACAAGCATCATTAATTCACCTCTAGAATTCACATTTACTCTATCTAGTAATGGTAAATTGTAACGTCACAATTTGGGATGTAACATGCTCATTTAATGGTGTGAAAGCTCCTTTTGTTTCAGGGGCGCCATCTTCTGCACACCCACACCATGCCCATTAAATTTGGGTTGTTCCCCCCCATCGAAAGAGGGATAGATGGCTCATTAAATGATGCCTTAACTTTCGTTGGTGGTCAATGGAAATTTCACAACCTTAATAAATTTTTCCATAATTCATTTTGCTGACCATGTAATATCCAAGTGGAAAGGTCCCTTGTTGATAGGGATGTGACAGATGCCAATTCAACTCTCCTTATACCAACTATAATGTAGACTAAGATTACAATGCAACTTGCTGCCTTGAGACAGCGACTAGGACTGAGGTAAACTGAAATGAATTTGCAATGATTACAATATGCTTGTTGTATGAGATAGTGATCTAACTCTTATTACAATGCAAGGTATTTACTAAATAAGTATGCCAATGACTGATTTCTTATTACAAACTTGCTCATACAGAAGCTCTAATGACTGCCAACAATTTTCAGACTTAGTTTGTAGAATTACAATGCAAATATATGTGTAAACATCAAAAGGAACCTGATTATGAGGCTGGAAATGAACAGCAGATGAGAAGATAGCAACCTCTGATTTTTCCTTGCATTTATTGTGGCTTCCTTGATGAAATTGCCCCTCTCTAGCAAAGCCGCCCCTGCCCTTGCTTGACAACTTTTCGTATAACTAAATGCAGCAGTATTGGCCTCCAAAATTGTTATATAAATGATTGCCAACTCGAAAGGAGACAATCCCTCCAATACCCACAAAATGCAGGTAGACATGTATGAAAAATGTGGTAGCATAGACAAGGCAGTGAATTGTTTGATAAAATGCTTTGGTAGACATGTATGAAAAATGTGGTAGTACAGACAAGGCAATGAACTGTTTAAAAAAATGCCTCAAAGAAATGTGGTCTCATGGTGATGGAATGCCATGACAAGCAAATTGCTATGGAGTTTCATGGCATTCCATCACCATGAGACCACATTTCTTTGAGGCAAATTTTCAGCCAGTTCACTACCTTGTCTATGCTATTGCTTACTATTATGCTTTGATAGATTTTTTCCAAGCATCCATAGCTTGTTTGAAAGCACCTGTTTTAGGATTTTAGCCATAGCAGCAAGGCAATGAACTGTTTGATAAATGCTTTGGTAGACATGTATGAAAAATGCAGTAGCATAGACAAGGCAAGTTGAACTTTTGGAAAAATGCCTCAAAGAAATGTGGTTCATGGTGATGGAATGCCAGCGACGTTTAATTGTTATGGATTGTCATGGTAGTCTATTATCGAGACATTTCTTTGAGGCATTTTTTCAACTAGTTCATTGCTTTGTCTATGCTATTGCTTACCATTATGCTTTGATAGATTTTTTCCAAGCATCCATAGCTTCTTTGAAAGCACCTGTTTTAGACTTCTAGCCATAGCAGCAAGATAGTGAACTGTTTGATAAAATTCTTTGATAGACTTGTATGAAAAATGTGGTAGCATAGACAAGGCAGTAAACTATTTGAAAAAATGCCTCAAAGAAATGTGGTCTCATGCTTGTCATGGCATTCCATCACCATGAGACTACATTTCTTTGAGGCATTTTTTTCAAACAGATCATTGCCTTGTCTATGCTATTACTTACTATTACACTTTGATAGATTTTTTCCAAGCATCCATAGCTTGTTCGAAAGCACCTGTTTTAGGCTTTTAGCCATAGTGGCGAGGCAATGAACTGTTTGATAAAATGCTTTGGTAGACATGTATGAAAAATGTGGTAGCATAAACAAGGCTGTGAACTGTTTGAAAAAATGCCTCAAAGAAACATGGTCTCATGGTGATGGAGTGCCATGACAATCCATAGCAATTTGCTTGTCATGGCATTCCATGACCATGAGATCACATTTCTTTGAGGTATTTTTTTCAAACAGTTCATTGCCTTGTCTATGCTATTGCTTACTATTATGCTTTGATAGATTTTTTCCAAGAATCACAGTTTGTTCAAAAGCACCTATTTTAGGCTTTAGCCATTGAACTGCTTGATAAAATGCTTTGCAGACATGTATGAAAATGGTGAAGATAGACAAGGTAGTGAACCGCTTGAAAAATGCCTCAAAGAAATGTGAAAGTTCAGGGAATGCCAAGATTAACCGAGCAGAAATTCTGATTGTCATGGCATTCCATCACCATGAAACCACATTTCTTTGAGGCAGTTTTTCAAACAGCTCACTGGCTTGTCTATGGCTTGTCTATGGATTGTCATGGCATTCCATCACCATGAGAAATTTGATTGTCATGGCATTCCATTACCATGAAACCATATTTCTTTGAGGCATTTTTTCAAACAGCTCACTGGCTTGTCTATGGATTGTCATGGCATTCCATCGCCATAAGACCACATTTCTTTGATGCATTTTTTCAAATAGTTCACTGCCATGTCTATGGCTTGTCATGGCATTCCATCACCATGAGACCACATTTCTTTGAGGCATTTTTTCAAACCCCTGGTGGTTCTCGGAAACAAACCCTGATGTGTTTTGTGTTGTTTTTGCAATTTTTGCAATTTTTTGTGTTTTTGTGTGATTTTGAGATTTTTACAGGCAAAAGGCAAAATTGCGATTTCTCTAGAAATGCTTAATAAATTCATAAAAAATACATAAATGCATTGAATGTTTCAGATCTTGCTCAAGAACCAAGGCGCATCAATATATTCAACTTCCAGAGCAATTACAATGAAGAATATGGAGCTATAAATGAAATACAATAAATTTATTGAAGAAAAACCTGATTTTCTTTTAATGGCGGCTGTCATAAATGCAGATGGTACGGCTGTATGGAAGATGCAATATCCAGGCACGAAAAACAATGCTGAAGCCCCAGGAAACCTAGGCGCACAAGATCCTGAAGATATAAGCTGAAGGAGATGAAGTATTTCCCTGTAGTGAAGAAGTACGGCCTTGCTGGTACAGGTCTGTACGGCCTGACAGCAGCAACATTTAATGAAGTACGGTTTCTTGAAAACTGTGCCAACTCTAATGAATGGTCTCAGATAAATTCGCCTCAACTGTAGATGAATATCTCTGCTAAAAACTGATGAATCTGTCAATAAATTCAATCTGTAACCCCTGAATGAAGTCACCCAGATGCAAGCTTAAACTGGTATTTCACAGTCTCAGTCTGCCTAATCTCTCAAGAGTTTTCGTTCTTCAAACGATGGTCTTAAAACCCTAAGGTTTGCAACCATGCTCGAAAGCAAAAGACAAATTAGAATAACATTTCATAATGGTTCGATTTGTCTTGACTGCAAAATATATCCTCTCTTCAATAAAATTCGACCCAATGCTCTTTTAATTAATCATTTAAATTAAATGATTAAATTCGTCTTTTTAAGACTTAGGAGAAATCTATTTAATAATTGGCACTTATTTTAATGAATAATAAATATTCATTAAATCAAAACTTAATACTTTATTATAAAGTATAATAAATACTTTATAACAGGCCAAATTAATTAAATAATTTAATATTTCAATAAAGTGACTTTAATATAAAGTCAAATTATTAAATATTTAATAACTCATTAAATACCTCTTATTTCTCCACAAATCAACTAACCGCTGAACTGGTCGACTGAAATAATAACGCCAAAATTCCCCGCCCAAATAGCAAATTGCCTCACCTAACTTCTAAAAAATAGAAAGTTCTCGAAAAGCTTCTTCGAAGATTCTCGCCAAGGCCCAACCTCGACACTAATCGCACTCGAGCCGCTAAACACCGGATAATCATCTCTATGATCCTCGCGACACCCCGCCACTTACTTAGGATCAAATTATAGGCTAACTCCTCGACAAAACAAGCATCAAAATTTTAAAACGGGACATGACAAATCAGCTTCTCCCCGAAATTCATTGCTTTGTCCTCGCTAATCTCGCGAATACAGCTGCACCGCACCACCTCGATCCCACATGGAAAGTACCATTGAAGCGTTCCTCATACACAACGAGCTCCCCGAACTCCCCTCAACCGGACAAGAAGAATAGGAGACTCTTCCTATTAACCCCGCGTCCCAAGATAGATCAAGACTCGGCGAGGCAATAAACGACAAGCAACACTTACCCCCTAAAACTGCACGAGATGTACTATCATCCAGCATATCAAGTACGTGCATGCTAGAACTGTGCAACTGAAACAAATTGTGTACATGCGGATCAATCATGAAGCCATATGCACTCTGCACCATATACACACTGTGATACTCCTCCGTGAGCTGAGTCTGAAACCCTAGTGCACTAGTAGGATCCCAAACGCTATCATCACTCTGCTCAAGACTGGGATCAGGTGAGTTACCCATATCAAACTCAAAGAGCGGGTTGTCGAACGTAGATATAACATCTGTCTCAAACAATGGATTGGTCACAAAAGGAACCAAACCACTAGGCTGATCCCAAACGACTGCCTCAGAACCCCCGGGGTACTGAGCATAACCATGCCTGGTCTGCACAAAATCCTCCTCTACCTTCTCGCTCTTCTCACTAACGAGAGAGATAGAACGAAGGCTGCCATCTGTAATACCCCTCAACACATATTTCTTGCCCTGTACCTCAAATCTCATCTCCATTTTAGGTAAGTTGAGGGTGAACACACTGATATCCTGCAGCCATCTCATACCCAACACTAAATCCATCCCTCCTAAGTTGACAACATAAAAATCTGCCTGCAACTCATAATCATTCAGCATGAGAGTGAGATTACAAATCCGTCGAGTGCAAGTGAGTGTATATCCATCTGCCACCCGAACTCTGAATCCAGCGAAATCCTCTGTCTGGAGTCTACATCTGTTGACGAAGCTCTCGTCAATGAAATTGTGTGTGGCTCCAGTGTCGAGCATGGCAATACATCGCTGTCCTTCCACTAATCCCCTAAACCTGAATGAGTCATCCCGTACACTAGCAGATAATACCAACGGGGATAAGTTGGCATCGGGCCCAAACTCCGTAGAAGCATTCCCTGCCTCTGCATGTTCTGAAACACCCTGCTGGTCTGAATCATCAGACTCGTCATCATCATAGTAAACCCACATGGCACGGTTGGCTTTGCCCTTCGGTCTCAAAGGACAATCGTGCTCCTTGCTGTAGGGTGCTTTGCACCAATAACAAAGTTGTTTCTTCCTGCATTCCTCCCGAGGTGCATCATCAATTCTTGCAACTGGTTTCCTTTTAGGCTCTGCAACTGGTGTATGACTCTCCTCAATAGGCAAGTTATTTGTTTTAGGCGGAAATTGTTTCTTCGGAGCAGCAAGCTCCATACTCCTTGCCTTCCACATCGCCTCCTGAAGTGTAGTAGGATCAAACGCCTTGACCCAACCTCTCATGGGTTCTGTCAAACCCTCAACGAATAGTATGATAAGTCTCCTCTCCGAAATCCCTGTCACCATGACGGCCACTCTCTGAAACTCGCCAATGTATGAGTCCAAGCTACCTGTCTGTCTGAGCTGAGCCAACTCTCTGAAATACAATTCCGGATCCTTCTTATCAAACCTCTCTATCAGTCTGCTGGTGAACTCCTGATAGGTATTAACCGCATGATGGCCTAACGTGTACATGCCGTGGTGCCACCAATCATGCGCTACTCCGTCCAGATGTAAAGTGGCAAATTTAATTGCCTCATCCTCCTGCATAGGCCTAAGTGACAAGTAATTGTCCAATTTCTGGACCCAAGACCTAGCTGATGTCTTCTCTGACCCATCAAAATATGGCAACGTAATCTTGCTCACCGCATACTGCAAATCTCTATTCACCTGTGGCTGCTGCTGCTGATGCTGTGGGGGTCTACGGTCGAATCTACCTCCTCCTCTGGGTTTATAGACATCTATAAACTCGTGAAATGTAAGTGCCTGCCGGATCTCAGGCGCTAATGACATGTACTCACCATGAAATCTCGTCAAGTCTGCCACTGACATGCCATTCTGTGGCTGAAACTCCTGATGAAGTACCTGATGCTCTGCCCCTGGAGTCTGTGGTGGAGTCTCTCTAGGTAAGAAAGTAGGCTGGCCTGGCCTACGCTCCTGATAGATCGGTGACGGCTGTCTAGGTACGGATGCCAATGGCTGATCCACTGGTACAGTCCCGCTCGTCTGTCCAATCTGAATGTAGTGTGGCTGTGTGGGCGTACACTGTCTAATGGTACCCATCAGCTGAGACATCATATCCATCATATTGTCATGTCTCCGTCTAAACTCCTCATCGGTGATATCACCCTCTGCATGTGCCTTCCCTGGATCTCTACGTGCCTCTGTAGGAATCTCACGATCTGCCATTAGGGTTGCAACGCTGTTCTCACTACTGTTTGAACTGGATCTGTGAATCCCTAATACCCCTGACACTGTCTGACCCTCTGGAATAGGTGGACCTGTCCAATCTTCGTCTTTGCCTGTCCCTACGCCTCTCATATACTGAATAGGTTCTCGGCTCATGAAAAGGCAAGCAAAAAGCACTCCGAATACTGAAAAAGCACTGAAAAAGCACAGGATGGCAGGAGATCTGTGCTCTGATACCACTGTCAGAACCCTGGTGGTTCTCGGAAACAAACCCTGATGTGTTTTGTGTTGTTTTTGCAATTTTTGCAATTTTTTGTGTTTTTGTGTGATTTTGAGATTTTTACAGGCAAAAGGCAAAATTGCGATTTCTCTAGAAATGCTTAATAAATTCATAAAAAATACATAAATGCATTGAATGTTTCAGATCTTGCTCAAGAACCAAGGCGCATCAATATATTCAACTTCCAGAGCAATTACAATGAAGAATATGGAGCTATAAATGAAATACAATAAATTTATTGAAGAAAAACCTGATTTTCTTTTAATGGCGGCTGTCATAAATGCAGATGGTACGGCTGTATGGAAGATGCAATATCCAGGCACGAAAAACAATGCTGAAGCCCCAGGAAACCTAGGCGCACAAGATCCTGAAGATATAAGCTGAAGGAGATGAAGTATTTCCCTGTAGTGAAGAAGTACGGCCTTGCTGGTACAGGTCTGTACGGCCTGACAGCAGCAACATTTAATGAAGTACGGTTTCTTGAAAACTGTGCCAACTCTAATGAATGATCTCAGATAAATTCGCCTCAACTGTAGATGAATATCTCTGCTAAAAACTGATGAATCTGTCAATAAATTCAATCTGTAACCCCTGAATGAAGTCACCCAGATGCAAGCTTAAACTGGTATTTCACAGTCTCAGTCTGCCTAATCTCTGAAGAGTTTTCGTTCTTCAGAAACGATGGTCTGCCAGAAACCCTAAGGTTTGCAAACTCCGATGCTCAGAGCAAAAGACATATTAGAATAACATTTCATAATGGTTCGATTTGTCTTGACTGCAAAATATATAGTCTCCTCAATAAAATTCGACCCAATGCACTTTTAATTAATCATTTAAATTAAATGATTAAATTCGTCTTTTTAAGACTTAGGAGAAATCAATTTAATAATTGGCACTTATTTTAATGAATAATAAATATTCATTAAATCAAAAATCAATACTTTATTATAAAGTAAAATAAATACTTTATAACAGGCCAAATTAATTAAATAATTTAATATTTCAATAAAGTGACTTTAATATAAAGTCAAATTATTAAATATTTAATAACTCATTAAATACTCCTTATTTCTCCGTCAAATCAACCAACTGCTGAACTGGGTCGAATCTGAGTTGAATAACTGCGCCAGGTGCCCTGCCCGAAATAGCAGCTTCCGTCTGACCTAACTTTCTAAAAATAGAAAGTTCTCTAAAAAGCTCTCTGGAAGATTTGCGAAGGCCCAACCTGACCACCAATTCCGCATCAAACGGATAATGCCTCCGTGATCCTGCACACCCTGTGCCACGAGGATCGAAATTATAGGCTAACTCCTCGACAAACAAAGGCAAAACGAGGAACTGACATTTTTTTCAAACAGTTCACTACCTTGTATGCTACCACATTTTTCATATATGTTTACCAAAGCATTTTATCAAACAGTTCACTGCCTTTGCTATGGCTAGAAGCCTAAAACAGGTGCATTTGAGCAAGCTATGGATGCTTGGAAAAAATCTATCAAAGCATAATAGTAAGCAATAGCATAGACAAGGCAGTGAACTGTTTGAAAAAATGCCTCAAAGAAATGTGGTCTCATGGTGATGGAATGCCATGACAAGTAAAACTTTTAGCCATAGCAGCAAGGCAGTGAACTGTTTGATAAAATGCTTTGGTAGACATGTATGAAAAATGTGGTAGCATAGACAAGGCAATGAACTGTTTGAAAAAATGCGTCAAAGAAATGTGATCTTGTGAAATCCATGACAAGCAAATGCAATTGGCAGCTGCTCCTAGTTATTAGTTATGCAATGTGAAGTAATGCTTTGAGTTTGAAGATGTGCGATGCAATGTAATCAACGATATGAATATAAACTACAAAAATCTATTTTTTAAAATTCATTAGTTAAACTCTTTATTTTATTTGCTCTCTATATCTCTATGCTATGAAAATGCCTTTCAATTTCAAAAAAATAGTTTTTATCTCTTGTTTTACAATTTTTTATGTTTTTTTAAATCCGATTTTTTCCTGGTTTTTTCAAGAAACCTTATACTTCTGGTTTGCCGATTTTTTCCCCAAAAGATTTTTGCTGCTATGATTTAAATAAATACATTCACTGTAATCCTGGAACAATACATTTAGTCATTAATATTCACTGCTGCCATTATAATTATTGAATGTTTGTATCCATTGGAGATCAAGTATAAATTATATTTGCTGTTTGAACTATTTACAATGTATTTTTCTATACATGATAAATTATGAAATATATATTTATGAAATCTGAAAACAAACCTCTATCATTCCAGATAGAATATATCAGAAGTTTCTTTCAGAATAGCATCATGAAACTGTTTGACAAAATGTCCAATTGCATTAACTGGTGAAAATTGAAAAAATTTGCAAACATTATTGCCCTGGGATATTTCATGTGATAATTGTTAAAGCGACTTGTATTAGTCTGTAGTTACTCTAAATGGAAACAATACTGACATGGTTGATTCATGAACTTTCTTCAAACAATGGTTGGTTTTAAACCTCTACAGAACAAGCCAATTAAATGTAGTTGTGCTCTAAGCATTCTGCGGGAGATTTGTTTTCTGTTGGTTATGTTATTTTAAAGTTCTCTTTTTGTGGCTTGCTCATTTCTATTTTCTTCCTTACGTTTGTAGGTTGCAATTTGTTTCTTACTAAAAGAAGGAACTGACTATTAAAATACAATATTATCTGTATGAATAAACTGATAGATGTAATTATACCTGTTTGACTCATTTATATTATCATCCTTGATGTGATCTCAATTTTCAATAAAATTGCAGTTTTACCAGAAAATCTGCTGATAGTGAAAATCCAGAACATGAACAAACTCCTGAATCTGATTCAGAAAGTAGTGGTGATGAGATACCTGATAGCTTGATCGATCTAGAAAGGAGAAGAGAGATTCGTCGGGGACTTGACTTGGCAACAACATTGGAGCGTATAGAGAAAAACTTTGTAATTACAGACCCAAGATTGCCTGACAACCCTATTGTAAGTTTTGTTATCAACAACATGCTTTTCCTATTTTCAGATGATAAATGACATAAATAAAATGGGTGACAAAGGGGAATAAGTAGTATGAATAGTACCAAGAATTCTGATTTAGAAAACAATGAAACATACAACTTTAAACAGCTAAATATTGCTATTTATTTGGTATGCTTGCAGATATTTGCATCGGATAGTTTCTTGGAATTGACAGAATATAGTCGAGAGGAAATTTTAGGAAAAAATTGTCGGTAAGTATATTTCTTCTTGTTATGTATGTCTCATTCCTCTAGGGATTCCTTTGGCTTTAACAATTTGATAATAGTGGAAAGTGAATTATTTTTATGCTTTGTTTTGCAAAATCAAAACCAGTAAACTTGTTGTGTATAATTTCTGTTAAACAATGTTATAATTGCTTGGTAAACCATAAAGTTACAACTATGCAAGGGAAAAGTATGGCTAGTCAGTGGTTACAACCCTACAAAATTTTCAGTGTCTAGGTCTGCTATTCATGTTTATCATGTTCAATCATTGAAATGGTTGCCAACTTTGATGATTGTCTTGGTCATTGTCCATTTTATCATGGAAGAAAGCAATGAAGGAAAGTTTGTGAGGCAAAAAGTTAAGTTAAACCAAATAGGGTGACCTGCTTTCATAGGAATAAACCAATGAGGGCCGACCTGTCTTTTAGCTGAGATGTTTATATATTTATGAGGAAAAACTTGTCCTTTGCTTACTCTACCTACGAGTAGAATTCAAAGAACAGAAAAAGGGTTTTTAAAGGAAGACATAGCAGAAATTGAGAATTGAATAAGAGATGGCAGTGATATAAAGTGTTTGGGAGTAGGTAACACCAGGAAAAGGTGCACTTAGCAGTGATAGGAGACTCATCTAAGTGACAAGGATTGCAAGAAGGCGTGATTGGGTCAAATGTAAGACATGATAATGTGTTTCAAGTGACAAGGGACTTAGGAGTAAGGCACCTGAACTGAGTGTATGCAGCAGGGATGGATGCTACAGTTGCCTAGACCAGCAAGATGCATTTCAAATGGCAAGCATGGTGAAAAAGGGTGCACATTCATACTGGCTAAACCACCTTCAAACTTCAACAAACATGATGCAAGGTGGCAAAAGTAAGTCATACCCATACCTATGATGTTTTTACCATCTAGAAACTCCACCTAACATTAAAAGGAGGCTTAAGTGGAATATTTTTCCACCTATCAACTTGGATGCACTTCAATGATGGTTGAGTGGCGAGCCAATCAATTTCTCCACTCTGCATAAAGTGAAGAGTGGTGAACTCAGAGCAGGTGTGTGCCGGGGCAGAGTTTGCCATGATTTGAAAACAGCAAAAGTGATAACATTGTGGTCAAGCTCCATCTAAAACTCCACCCAGCACTCAAACAAAAAAGTGGGGCACTATCTCTATGGCCAAACCATCATAAAGTTCTGTTTTTGGCCTTAGTCACAAAATGTTCTGCCTTGGGAGCAATGACAAGAAATTCTGCCCATTCTTTCAATCAGCTTGGGTGCACATTTGAGGTGGCTCAGCCACACTAAATTTTCTCCTAAGTCATTAAACAGTGGCAGAGGTATCATAGGCACACACCAGTGATGGCTTAGCTGTCTGAGATCTCCATCAAACATGAAAACTTGGCTCAAGTACTTCAATTTCCACCTAGACTGAAATTAACACGATTTTAGGAGTGTTAAATGAAAAAAATTGCAGAGGTAGTGTTAAGGTGTGCCTAGGAAGCAAGATAAAGTGGCATAGTTTCAAGGAGTTGTACTTAAGTGGAAAGACCATGTTTCAAGTATCAGATGTGTCATGTGAGTATCACAGGGTTTTCAGCCTTCTACAGTATCAAGAACGGGATTTCACTGCCTAGGGTTTTATGCATCAGCAGAGCAGAGTTTGGCAACAGCAGCAATAAGATTTTAATGAACAAGTAACTTATTCCTTGTTGTTAGTTACCTTCACCTTCTACTATACAACAGTAACCATCATCAAAGATATCTAATATCAACAGGCTTTTCATTGAATTTCAGCAAGATTTTATTATTTAAGTAGGGCTTATGACATTAGAGTTTTCAATAGAGAATCCATCTTCACTCTCAGAAGGGATTTCATTTTCAGCAGGGTTTCATCTTTTGGAAACTCAAAATTTCAGATTTACATGAGGAAAGACACCTCAGGTTTTGAGGACGATTTTCAGTCATCATGCCATTATTCGTACTATTCCAGACTGCTAAATTTCGAAATACACAAATCCATCAACCTTAATGTCATTAGATTTCCACAATCCATAAGAATCAGAGCAGCTATTTCTGGATTAGATTGTGTGAGCTTTTTTGGATCAACGTTTCGGATCACACTCCGTGATCCATCATCAGGATAGAGAGTTCAAGGAGATGAAAGTGGTTTGTTGCAGACCCAACAGGTATAAAAAGAGGCAGAAGGATGAAAGAGGTTCCAGAAGGCCCAAGGCCCAAGAGATGACAGGAAATAAATTACCAAAAAGATATATTAATATATTAATCTATTTAAATGTATCAATCTATTTAGTAATTTAACTAGATTAGTCTATTATTAATCTATTAGTAATTAACTAGATTAATATATATTGAAAGATTTGTAAGTGATAATCTATTTGAATTTATTAAAAAGACTGATATATTTCAATAACTTAATCTATGTGAATTATATGTTTAGATAGATTGATCTATTTAAAATGTATATATGTGTATTTAATAAATATATATATGTGTATTTAATAAATATATTAGATAGATGATTAAATTTAAATAGATTAATCTATTTAAATTAATAAAAGGATTGCTATATTTAAAAAATATTAAAAGGTTTGAGTGATTTAAATATATTAGGATTGATTTAATAAATATATATATGTATATTTAATAAATATATTAGATAGATGATTAAATTTAAATAGATTAATCTATTTAAATTAATAAAAGGATTGCTATATTTAAAAAAGATTAAAAGGTTTGAGTGATTTAAATATATAAATCTATTTAAATAATTTAAATATGCTAATCTATTTGAAAAGTTTAAAATTATTAATCTATTAAGATGATTAAAAAATATTAATCTCTTTAAATGTATATCGAACTATCAATGTGTAGAAATATATTAAATATATATATATGTTTAATAAATTAAAATATTAGGAATGAAGATATGTAACTAAGGAAAACATAAAATTAAATAAGTTATTATAAAGATGGGAGATAATTTAGATATATTATATTCTTATTTAGATAATTCTACTGAAATTAATTAGATAGATGATTATATTTAAATAGATTGATCTATTTTAAATTATTAAATAGATTGCTATATTTAATTCGATTAAAAGATTTGAGAGATTTAAATATATTAATCTATTTAAGAATTTTAAAAATGTTAATCTATTTGAATAATTTAAATAAATTAGTCTATTTGGATGATTTAAATACATTAATCACTTTAAATGTATATCTAAACTATCAATGTGTTGGAACACATTGAAATATATATGTGTATTTAATAAATTAATGTATTAGAATTGAAGCTATATTACTAAGGAATGTAAAAGGACAAAAAACGAAAAACACTTAAAAGAAAGAGAGCTTTAAAAAACACAAATACAGGAGGACCAAGCGAGAGAAGGCGATCACAAACCTAAAAGAACGGGTGATGAGGGGGAGGAATGAGAAGACACGAGGTACAAGATGGGGGAGGGGGAGAGGATGGAAGAAAACGAAGGGGCAAAGAGGAAGAAAAGGAGGAACCGAACAAAGGTAAGCAACCTCAGAGCCAGAAGAGGGGATGAATGGGAAAAAAGGGGAGGGCGGGGAGAGGGAGCAAGATCGAGGGAGTTAAGATCTAGGGAGAGAGGGTCAAGATCGAGGGGGATGGCAGTTTTTAAGCAACGACAAAAGAGGCTTCCACGAGAGGCTTAGACTCCACCCTTCATCGCGGTTGAGGTTGTTGGGGTGATTGATGATTTGAAAGGCTTCTTTGAGTTTCCTCTTGCGGAAGTTATCTTCAACGAACAGGATTTGAGTGTTTTCTAAACAAATATGGTGTTTGGTTGAAGAGGAGTGTTCGGCTAGGGCCGATTTTGCGACACGTTCATGATTGATGTCAGCACCATGCTCTTTGATTCTTGTGTTGAATGTGCGACCCGTTTCACCAATGTACGGAGTGCCACAAGAGCAAACCACTTTGTAGACTCCTGAGTTTTGATATATGTTTTTTGGGTCTTTGAGAGGTGGGATGCAGTTTCTTAGTGTTGAAAGGGGTTTGAAAGCACAACGCAGGCCTTTTTTAAGAAGGATTTTTGAGATTTTATGTGAGATGCCTTCTACAAAGGGCAAGGAAGCACTGGGGATACAGGTAGGTTGGGAAGAGGAGTTGGATTTGGAAGAGAAAGAGGAGAAGAAACAACGCTTGGAATGGTTGAGGGCTCTGGAGATTTGTTTATTGGTGTAACCATTTAGTCTAAAGACCAGGCGAAGATGTTCCAACTCTTGGGTTAAGTTTTCTTCATCGCAGATACGATAGGCTCTTGTGGCCAGAGTTTTTATAATTCCAAATTTTTGGCTAGGATGATGGTGAGAAGAGGAGTGGAGGTATAAATCAGTGTGGGTTGATTTGCGGAAGACGCGACGGCCAAGGGAGCCATCCAATTTTTTGAGGATTGAAACGTCAAGAAAAGGTAAATGGTTATCAGATTCAAGCTCCTTGGTGAAAGAGATGGACGGAGCAATGCTATTGAGGTGAGCATGGAATTCTTCTAGTTTGTCGAGGCCATGGGGCCAACAAACATTGGTGTCATCGACATATCTCTTCCACCATCTTGGCTTGAGGGGGAAGGACCTAAGGGCAATTTCTTCAAAATGCTCCATATACAGGTTGGCAATGATGGGAGAGAGGGGAGAGCCCATGGCAACACCATCAACCTGTTCATAAAAGACATTTTGGAAAGAGAAGAAAGTAGATCTTAGGCATAATTCCACCAAGGTGGCAATCTCGTCATTAACTTTTTTCTTAACGATCTCGATAGCATCGGGAATAGGAACTTTGGTGAAGAGGGAGGTGACGTCAAAACTCACCAAGATGTCGCTACTTTCTAATTTGACGTCACGAATAAATTGAACGAAATGAGAAGAGTCTTTGATGAAGGAGTCAGATTTTCCCACAAGAACCAAAGGCATGTTAGGGTTTTTCATGGTTAGAACTAGTTGTTAGATGGCCAAAGGCAATATGTAAATGGCATGTTTGTAGAGCTATATTTTCATGACCCCTAAGTTTTTAGAATATTCAAATTTATAGCATGCTAAAGTTTGATGTACAACTCATAAAGAAGAAGGGTTTCAATATTTGTTAGGAGGATTCACCATTTTTAGTGTAAAAGTTGCTTCAGAATTTTGGAGGGCACTCATGTGCACGTTGCTATTTTTAGCAATGACTATTTCTGACATTAGCTATTTTTGTGTCTTATTTTGGGTTGTGAATGAAGGCCTGCTTTTAGGCTGCTTTAGTAGCTATATTTTATTATTGTTTAAGAATAGGTTTGCTTTAAATTTCCTTTATTTCCACTCTTTCTATAGCTTTAGGTGAGGTTCTAGAACATTTATTTTGGGATATTAAATTTATTATTCTCAAATCCCTAAAATCTATTCATTCTATAAATAAGTTCTTTAGGCACAAGAAATTTACAATGAGACTTGATGCTATTGTTATGCTGTTGAAATATCATTTTGTGTTATTTGTGTGTTAAGTGGTATTGTGTTTGTAACTTTGTAATTTCATAAATTGAATCAAAAGTTAGATCATATTGAGTTAAAATTTTTGATGATATTTGTCTATCTAGGTTGTAGCTTTGCATGCAATGTAGCCTTTCAATTCTTAGAATTGTGTGTTGTTGAAATTGATATTCCTTCAATCTTGTTTGCAACAAATTGGTGGTTTTTTTTAGCCAATAAGAAGTTGTTTGTGTTTTCATGCTTAAGTAGTTTGTTTCCTTTAGTAATTGAAAATATCATTTACAATGCACAACTGTTAACAGTTTGGTGTATGTGTCTAAGGAAAAACATAGGGTCTTAATGATTTTCATTTATGTGAAATCCTCCTCTATGAATCTTGTGTAGAATGCATATTTGTATATCCTTTCTATAGTTTTAGTTTAGGATTAGTTAGCTTAGGTTTAGGATAGTTTAAATCTCAAAGAGCTTCCCCTCCTAATTTGAAGACTAGTTCTACAATACACACTATTTTGTTTTGTTTTATTTTGCAAAAGAAAAATTAAAAAACTAACATTAATGAAACAGTCAAAGCAACATGAAGAAATATGAAAAATTGTTCCTAGTTCCTAGTTCAAACAAAACCTCCAACTTGGTTCCTAGTTCAAGCCAAACGTCTGACTTTGTCAAAACTTAGTCAATTTTGCTCAAATTTCTACCAAATTTAATCCAGAGACACCCATTTGGCTCTTCTACAAGATGCAATTGTGGGATGTAGAATCAGAGTGAAATGAATTGGATCTTTCTTTTGTTGCACAATATTTAGTTTTCGAGGAGTCAAGTAGCCAACATACTTTTAGTGCAAGTGATAGTGGGTTTCCATCATCTAATGTTAATGTTGATGATGATTTTGGTTTTGATTATCACCCATATATGCTGATTAGTGATTAGTGAATTGATTACTAATTGTATTATTTAAATGTTAAACAATGATTATACATCATGACATTCAAGTTTGATCCTTTTGATTTTGGAAATTGAATTTAAATTAGTACATTATGTTCCAAAATTTGAAATTTGTAATTGTTTTGTTTAGCATATGCTTTGGTATATGACATTCTAAACTTAATTTGTTTGTAGGCTACATATATATTTTATTTTTGTACAAATGTACCCTAAACATACCCAACCCTCCAAAAAATATGTACCAATGTATAGTAGCCATGTACTTGTACGTGTACACTATTCGGCAACTTAATATTTATTTTGTACTACATACATTATAGAACTATGTGGCTTGCCACAAATAAGTTAGTTTCCCACTCACTGTATGCTCTCAATTTTCCCACTTCGAATCTTGGTGATCAAAAAGTGTGAGGGTTTGCATTTCATTCTAACATTTGCAAAAAAATTCAAAAAAGAAGTGGGGAACCTAAGTTGCCAGTTCTAGTACGAGATTGGGCATGGGTACGGGATACAGGTACGCCGGTACAGTGATTTTTTCCTGAAATACTGTACATTTGGGTACAGCTGTATATATATGCAAAAAATTGAAAATATACAAAATTGTAAATACATTTGAGAGTATGATATAGTATACTTGATCAATCATCAGCCATCAATTCATCATTGAATCATTGATCAATGGTAGTGATAAAGATAAATGCCAATTGATAGTTCAAAATTTCAATATTATGTCATATATCATATATGTCTAAAGTCACGATTCAAATGAAGATCATTACGATTACAAACTTACAATGATAATAGGGATCTGACGATAAACCACCTAGTTATTACAATATTGGATTAATGTCAATGTTTATACTGAAATAAATATTTTATAAATCCACTAAATTGACAAGCAACATTTAAGAAGTCGATAATGAAATAATACCTTTGAAATTAATTTGAAACGCAAGCTAAAACAGATCACAAACTACTGCAACAAAAAAGGATGATTCAAATTAACATTTTCCGCCTGGCAGCACCCTGGCAGCACCCTGGGAGTGCCTGGGAGTGCCCAAGATGGACCCACAGAGAACCCGGGGCTGCTTGGGCACTCCCAGCCGCGCCCCAAGCCGCTCACGTACCCAAATGCTCCAGGAGCGGGCACGGGGTCCTTTTTTGAAGAACCCGGTAACATAGTGGGGAACATTACATCCTTTGCTATCTCCATCATTACTCATAAGTCTTATCATTCTTCATTTTGGAATAGCTGCAATCTTGAACATATCGCAAGAAAAACGGTTAGTCAAAACACAAAACCACAAAATTACATCCTTACAATCTAGTGGGGGATCACAACAATTGACTTGGAGTGACAAACAAATGATGACTAACTTACCTTTGGAATGTAAGTCTGGATGGCAATGTTGTGCCTCCATCATTAATCGTGAGCCTTATCGTTCTGCATTTTGAAATAGCTGCAACCTTGAACATATTGCAAGAATAGTTAGTCAAAACACAAGACCATGAAATTACATCCTTACAATCTGGTGGGGGAACACAAAATTGACTTGAAGAGATAGACAAATGATGACTAACTAATGAAGAAAAAGGACAAAATGGAGTACAAAAGTGGAGTTTTGTGTGGCTGCCAACATGTTGAATATTAAATATCTAAAGTGACTAATTCACACGACTAAAGTCAGCATTGTAAAGTACATTAGAAAGTGCATGGTGTATGACATACCACAAGCCATATATGCACCTATAGAAACATAATGATACCATTGCATGTGTTCTTGTTTCTACACTAAGTTTAGCTTAGGAAAAAAATGAAGTATATGGTGCTTCATATAGTGACCATAGTAGCTAAAATTGTCCTTGTGGATAAATTGACAAACCAAAAGATAAAGATTTTTCAAAAACCTTGATTTATTGAAGAAAAATCAGGCTAGGATTAGGGATTTTGAAAAAATAGAAAATAAATTGGGATAGGGTTAGGGTTTAAAAAATAAGGTTTTTGAAAAAAATGTTTATATATTCAAATATTTGTATATATATAGATATATATATATATATATGTATGTATAAATAAGTTTATATGATCATTTTTAGAGTGTTGTCGACAAACCATTAAATCAATATACAACAATAAATTGGTAATTCTACCACAGTAAAATTGCTTAAATATAAAATACATAGACTTTCATATTCATATATATATACGAATTGAATGAACCAGTCCGATCAATGTAATTTCGTACAGCAACCACATACATTACACTCAACATATATATGCAGCTTACTATGCATTTAACTCTATACCATAACATATATTCGAATATCAACAAGTTAATTAGCAGTGATTCAAAAAAAGACCCGGCCTGATAAAACTCAAAGGCAACCAACAAAGTATGGGATATGTTGACGGGTGTTTTATGACCGTACGAACACAGAATAGAGTTTCCCAATGGCTACTCTATCCTCTCTTGAACAAAATCTCCTGCATACTAAGATTGCTAGAAAGATCATGCATTCAACTCCAAGGTTCCTTCATGCAGTGGATAGTCTTAATTGGCTCGATGTGATTTGTTGGTATCTCAAGGGGGACTTATGCAATTGTTCAGTTGAAGATCGAAGGGAAAGGGGTTTTCACAATCTTCGAAAGATGTGTCAATGAAGCACAGGTTTCCTAAACTAACCAGAAAATACTGAATTGAATGGTTGCAGGGATTAGAAATGCTATGGTCTACTCTAGGCACGGGAGGTGGAGATCAACTCTTTCAAACTTCAACCAAGCCCTGTTTTGCCTCACTTTGGACAACTTCCACAGAACCGGTGCTATCTTCAGAGGAGTAACTAGAGATATTCAGATCACGATTCAACATGCAGATACCATCACAACGATGCATACCAACATATAAACCGTAATTGAAGTTAAGTCCACAATATTCCAGTTGACCACGCAAGGCGAACCAACCATCAGTGAGCCCGCTAGTGGTATGGATAAGCGAAGCTTGCTCATATTAAACACCACATTCCACAACTACCATCTACTTGCATAAATTAAAATCTACTTTACTCTAAGTTCTACTTTAAGATTCTAAGCGAATTGGAAGGACGAAGAAGCCTTGCTAGCTACCCACAACAAAAGATGGAACCACAAGCAATGATAACTCTTTTTATTATGAGAGTGTTCACAACAATTTCTTACAAACCATTCAATTTGAAAGCCTTCCTCTTCAATCTATGCTATGCTATCAATCTATGCTATCTCTAAGTTGTCTCTCTATGTCTAATGATCTAATGCTCTAATGAATTACAAATGAGGGGGAATGCCCCTTTTATAGTTGGCCAAATCCAATGGAAGGCTCAGATTGAGCCACATATGCCCTAATCAAGATTCTTCCCTAAAAACCGTCACAAAGAGGAGGGGGGTAATAAATGAGCAAAAGATTCTCCACTCCCTCTCAAAATCATAATGAGCAATTAATGTCCACCATCATCTTCCAGAAGGTCATCATCCAATAAGGCGTTTCCATTCTCCTTCTCTTTGACTGTGAATTCGACAAACCTGGTCAACACCGCCTCAACCTCTTGAACTAAAATGGGTGGGATATGGTTGAGTTGGAATTCTAGCATCGTGACTGTCTTTCCATGCCGAGTACAAGATTTTCTCCAAGCGACCAAGGCATCCTAAGTACTCTGAACAATGTTGGAGAAGGTTGAAACATTTTCAAAATCATCTTGAACAAATGACCTTACCTCCGAAAAGAAAGGCCCCAATCGGTTCTTTAGGCCATCAACAGTCATCTCCTCTGAACTCAATCTTCTAGCAAATATAGACTCGAGTGTGTTCAGGACTCCTTCCAGAATATTTCCCATAGCTTTTCTGACTCTAGCTGAATCTGCCTGTGCTGCATCAAAGAAACCTCAGCCTGTGACCATTGAGGAATACCAATTGGTGAAGTCATATCGGTCACCCTCCTGTATTACACCTCCCTCCACCAAAGTCCGCAAGGGCATGTGAATCAATGCCTCCAAACGAAGAACAGTCCTAGTTTGATAGATATGCGTCTCGCTCCAGGCCTGATCAATGGTGTCCATGCGTGCCAAAATGCTAGAGGCCTGCTGATAAGCATGAACGAGATCCTCCATGAACTTCTTTGTCTCAGTGTGAACACTTCCGACCCACTTGTCTGCCTCCTGATCCATCTTCCTCAAATCCACTAGGCCAGTAACTGACTCTCACGGGAGTTCTGCTGGAAGATCAACTGTTGGGTTCTCTTGCCCACATGGACAGGCTAGGTGTTGCACGTAACCAACCAATGTCCTATGTTCCCTCTTTAATTGTTTGTACTTTCCTTCGGTTCGGAGCAACCTATCCTTGAGTTCCTGATAGGAGTTGTCACACTACTCAATTATTTGAGCCCTTGTAGGGCGGCCTAAGTCCATAGTGTTGATCACATAATTTTTTGGAACAACATCATCTTGATCACACTCAACCCTGGGAATGACTACATGCAGTGTGCGAGAACCATCCTCATCTGTAGAAATCCTTGAAATTTTTCTAGCCTTCTTCTTCTCTGGCGGTGCATTGACTCTATTGAGGAACTCCTCCATCTCAATCGCTGGGTCAGTCTCCTCAATATGATCCCTTCTTATTCTTTCCCTTAGCCAATCCGGCACTGCTTGCTGTGGATCACAAACAATAAGTGGCTACTCCTCTCTCGCTTCTTCTTCATGCACTTCTTCTCTATTAACATTCTGATGAGGCTCATCAACCTCTGTCTGCTGGGTATCTTCTCCTGAAACTTGAGCCTCTTGCCCTGCAGTAGTCTCATCTTCTAAGGCTGCCTCAATCTCTGGCTGGAAGCGGGTATCGGTGGCTATTTCCTCTTCTTCTTCCTTTTGGTTCTCTTCTAGGCACGTTGACACTTTGACCAATTAACTCTCTGTAGGGTGGCTGGTTTGCTTCCGGTAATTCTTGTTCTTCATTCAATCTGTTTCTTTGGTCTGCAAACAATTAGACCTCTTGTACACTTGGAGAGCGAGCCTGTGATGGTGTGGATGATGCTTCCTCAACTCTTTGAGGCTCCTGCTAAATCTGTTCCTCTCTTCGTGGTTTTGAAGCTTGGGTGACTTGCTTCCTCTTTCTGACTGTTGGCAGCCTTTGGTCACCCATCAAGTTGTAAGTGAGAGAAATTGACCTGCTCTTAAGCCTATTCACATGCCTCTCCACCCAATTTCTTGTAATGTCAACACTGGAATGCATAATGTATCTAAATCTGTAATTTCCAGCTCTGACCAATCAGGTTGAGGGACTGCCGCATTTCTCACAGTCTCATAATCAGGCTGCATAACATTCACGTCTTCCTCCACCTGGTTGGGAACTAGAATAATTTCGCACTCTCTAATCAGGTTCAGAGGTATCTTGGAGAACATCCTCCGTCTAATTTCAACATCATCCGCCGCATTAGCCCAAAAATCCTCAATATGTGCCTTGTGTATGAACTCCTCAGCCAACACCACTCTGATATTCCTGTAAGGATCATAATCCTGCCTACAAGTGTGATATGAGAGGTGGAAGAACTGCAATTCATCTTCAGCTTCCTTGGCTGCTTGCAAGGTGGGACAAACTTCATTTGAATTTCCCATAACGATAGGGAAGTTGAGTCCTCCTTTCTTCTTCTTGTTTTGAATTTTATCATAGGCAAGGAGTTGGCTATATATCTCTAGCATCAATATTCTATTTGTGGGGTATCTTGGCAATCTGAAAGGATATGATGTGAACCTCTGCAGCCTTATATATGAGAATTTTGGAAATTGGATAAAGCAACATCCATACCTCTCAATCAGCTCCCGAGCTTCCTTCGATATTCTTTGATGAGTTCTCCGCTGAAGAGTCCTCGTTATGTGCATGGTGAAGGCATCATTAACTCTTTTGTAGTGAGAGGTGTTATTCAGGTGCAGTTGCGGGCAAGCCTCATGAATCTTAAACTGCTCTGGACCACATCCAATAGGCTCCTTATAAGATAATCCCCTGTATTTTGTCATTCGAGCCAGCATATAAATCACATATGAACTCATAAAATGTCTTTGTTCTTCTCAAATTTCTAAACTGCTCGTGTATATGATCACTTATCATCCTCGCCCAGTCTACACGATCTTTGCCTTCTAACACAATGCTGATGAAATAGAACATCCATGGCTCAAAGATATAGAATTGAGGACTTCCATTTATCTTGGCGAGCATCATAATCAAGTCGCAATATTCTTGTTTTACATCATCTAAGATTATCTGCCTGGGCAACTTGGTGCGAGTTGGCCTGGGTTTCTTCATCCAAATAGAATTTATCAAGCTTGCACAGCTCTCAAAAGAAGAAGCATACATTCTTTCAACCCTTTCCTTCGTTCTGTAAATCATCCCTTCAGAAGCAAGAATTCCAAATGCCTCTCCAATGGCTTCAGGCGTGAGGTTGGCAAAGAACTTGCCATCGGGTGAAATGATTGTTCTCTGCTTTGGTCTAAAGCAATTGGCGCATTCCATGATCAACTCTGGACATCGAATGGTTGGCTGAAAACCAGCTGTTGCATAGAGTTCACTCTTCACAATATTGTGTGCTGTGACTAACAGAGGATAATCACCTATCCCATGCATCCGACTTCTGAGTGCTTCCAGACTGAATGAGCCAAGGTTTGTGTCGCTCAGCTCTCCCAACTTTGAAGTGAATTTTGATTCCAAAAGAAATGGCTTGTTCAGCTTCTTGATCACTGCCTGCTTGGACACATTGGCTTTGTTGGATTCAGCATTTGCAGCCTTGTTTGCTCTTGTAGTCGCTCCTCCATTCACTTCAGCCATTAGAATAAAATAAAATAAATGATATTCATTAGAAACTTCACTTAGAAAAATAAATTAACTTCGTGATGACCAGCATATGGAGCGAATTTCGAAAAAAAAACATCTTCAGCACTGAAATTTCTGACTTGAAACCTCAACAATTTTTCAGCAAAATCAATATCTTCCCAACACTTAGAAATTTCTTGGGTCCTTTCAGCAACCTCTCCAACTTTGATTTTTCTTCACCCTCTAAGTTTCAAGCCCGCACTCTGCAACTGTGAGGAGAAATGAAGATTTTCATGGCTCTTATAACTGAGTCTGGGAACATTTTGGCTTCTAGAAGAACACCTTTTTTAGCAGGCTCGTTAATTTCTTTCTCTGCAGAAATTTGAATTTTCCCTCCTCTAGGAGTTTGCAACACTTATTATTTTGAAAATTTGAAATTTCACCCCACTAGCATTTTTCAACATAATTCATCTTTCAGGCATAGACATATTTATCTCAACAGACTTAGGCATATTTCATTTTATCCCTCTGCCTTAGAAATATTTTATTTCCTCTAGAAAATTTTATCAGTCTAGAGCCCAACGTCCATTTTAACATCACGATCCTGTTGTACCCAAAGCAATTTTTTTGCTTCATTAAGGCATTTTACTTAAAAGAGTCTAAACTTTGCTAAAATGATGTCAAATAAAGTTTTTGGGCAATATCAAGCATGGACTTTGGTCAATGTTGTGTCAGTCAAAAGCAGTTGATGGTCAGTACCTGGAGCTCAGAATCAGACCTGGGATTGAGAACGAGACATGTGATGATGAGGAAACACTTCACGATGAAAATATACTCCTACATGGTCATTTTAGTGGCCAGAAGGGTGTTTACAGAGACAAAAATTGATGAAGATTTTTAGCAAAATGAAGATCTGCACCACTGTAGCTCAGGGGCACCCTTCTTTTTGAGGGACCAGATCTTGTTACTTCTGTTTGTAAATGCAGTCAATCTCTTCACAATTAGCCCAGATTTTCGACGAGCTATTTGGCGAAGTCATCCGAGTTGCAGAACTCTAGCAACTGACGTCAAAAGCTGAAGGTTCAAGAAGTTGCAGATTGCAAAAGATGATCAGTTTACAACTTTTGCGCCCCTGTAGCCCAGGGGTGCCCTTCTTAAAGGAGGTCTAGATTTTGTTATTCTTGCTTGTTGATACATTCAATCTCTTCCTAATTGGTTTGGCTATCCGAGGAGCTATCGAATGCAAACATCCAAGACCCAGAGCTCCGGCAGTCAAGGTCAAAAGTTGAGGTTACAAGGAGGGTTTTCATCACAGAAAGTTGTCAATTGACAAATCCGCACCCCTGTAGCCCAGGGGCGCCCTCCAAAATGACCCCTGAGATGGATGAGATTGCAGATGAGGTCTTCTTGACATTTGTGCTACTCTAGTCCGGTTTCGCAACGCACCAGTCAGCCTGTCAATCTGATATTCTAAGAGATCGTGGTAGAGATTCTACCAGACACGTAAATCAGAGGGTGGAGAAATGTGGTATTTTCACTTGTACTTCTGTAGGCCAGGGGCACCCGACCTTTAGGCCTATTAGATGGAGTTTTTAGCTTTCGAAGTCTTCACGAGACTTGTGAGGAATTACTCCAGCTGTTCAACGAGCCCGGTCTTCAGCCTTTGGGATTTGGCAAATGCTCGTACGTACGAGGTTTTTGTAGAATGATGAAAAGTGAAGTCGGCCAAAAAATGGCCAAGTATGGAGCGTATATTTTAAATAAAAAAGGCTATTGTCTCTTTGAAGTCTTAGAAGCAATTTTTTCGCTTCGTCACCTCTAGAGACATCTCTTGTAAGTTGCTCTAGCTACGCGATGAGATTGACGGCATGCGAATCGGAGCACTCCAGCTCCTGATATTAGGGGTCAAAGTTGGGCATTTGGTTGAAAGTCACACCTTTGACAAAATGGTGTTTGAGCCTTCACAAGCCAGGGGTGATTTTCCTTTTGAGGTCCTTAATGCAATTCTCTGGTGCCTTACATACAGTCATTGGATGCGAAATGCTTCCAGTCACGCAGTGAGTCCATCATCCAGTTAGCAGGATTCTTTGGTCGTCGTCAACAGCCGTTTGAAGCGTCAGATGGCAGAATGGAGAAATGGCCAAGCCTGGTGTCGTAAAATCAATTTAATCAAGGGCACCTAATTCTTTGAGGTGTTAAACATTGGTTTTAGCAGTTATGACTCCCAACAGACATTTGATCCTTGTTCCGTAGGCTTCGCGATGGATATCCCAGCTCGGTCACAGCCTCACCCAGTCAGCCAAAAATCAGTACTGAATATGGTCAACTGTAATTGTAGTCAGCTACAAAGTAGGAAGGTAATAAAAAATGTCATATCTTGAGCAAATGGATGCCTATGAGGTCAAATGAGGACTTTTTGAAATCAGTAAAGGTTGCCGAATCCATCCAAGTGCTTTACATGGTTTGTCAACTGAATAAAATAATATTAAATATTTATTTTGCATGCATAAGTATTAAATGGCGATTTTTCTCAAATTGGGGCCTTTGTGATGCTTATTTTCAAACTGAATATTTTATTATTATTTTGTAATCCGGACTCCGAGTCAGTATCAGTTCAACTGGAGGGGGTCCAATCAGAACAATTCTTTTCAAAGTCTGGGTTCTATTCTTGCAGTCATGCTTTTATGGTGCAATTTTGCTCTATTAATTCAAGCATGGCATCATATTTCATTCACACTGCTTGAGCAAATTCGTAATTCTTCAAAGCAAAGGCGAATTTCCTTCAGAGTTGGGTGAATTTTCATTAGCAATCAGTGATAAAAACATCAGATATTCCTTTTGTAGGTACGAGTCTAGATTTATCAGCGAATTTCAAGACCAAGTGGCGATTTTGGCAAAAGAAAACATAAAAAAAAAACGTCTTTCTTCTTCTCAACTTCTTCCATTTTCTTGTCTTAAATTAACTCGCATGTTCGAGAAACGGGAAAATTTTGGCAAAACAAATCATCTGGGTCTATTCAGAATAGCTTCCTTGAGAAAACCCATGAGCTAGAATGTTCTAGGAAAATTTACTCCAGAGCATCAGTTCTCAAGGCTCCAATTTTCTCAACTGAAAATTCCTTGCATGGTCGAGTAGAAGTCAAATTTTCGCATTTCTGATGTTCTGGGTTCACAGTCAACAGGCAAGTTTTTCAGAGTGCAGTTCACGCAGACTGAATTCGAGACCAAATCTATCTTAATTCATGATTTCATCAAGAAAGCTGAGACCAATTTGTATCAAGTGCATTCAGAGGATTGACAGGCGTAGTCACTCAAGTTCACATGGTTTCATGCCTCGTATAGCTGATTGTCTTCTAAGGCCAGTTTAGAGGGTTGATACCGTTGGAATTCTGCATATGCAGCAAGTTCGTTTGCATTTCTCACAGTCAGAGGGTTCGTAGTCGAACTTCGCCATTTCATCATGCAACACTCTTTCATTAAGGAAAAGTGTCAGAGACATCAAGTTGCAGAAGAGATGGTGGCCATCACTTTAGTTACGGAGCCGCCAAAGTTATAAGTCAGTGAAATGCTAGTTTGAGTGTGTAAAGATTTCCAATATTGCTCAAGTTGCTGACAAGCAGTGAATTGATAGTTAAGACATGTGATGACCCCCACACAATGATGCAGTCACAACCTCGTGGAGGGGTTGTTTGCTCGAGGTCACGACTAGTAGACTTCAGTTCCCACCTCTCAGGATAGACATTAAACACAAGAGTTAAGCTTGGTGTTACCTTTTTGAGTTAACTCGCTGTCACATCTCATGCATGTCTATTTTGGGATCATCTATGTTCACTTGGAGTTGTATTTAGGGTTTACGTTAACTGATGGTAGTATTCCATTTAACTTGCTTTCAATAAGGACATGCATGCTTTCACATTGTCCACTTAGATTAATTTGTACCGATTAACTGATGGTAGTTTTCCAGTTAACTATATAGTTTGCTTTATTAGGGTTTAGAAATAAATCTTGCATGCATTGGAAGACTGTAGTTGACTCAAGGTGATTTTAGGGTTCCCTACACCTTTTGATGTTTATAAATAAGAGGTTTGCTCATTTGTACGTAACTTTTGTGTGATAGCATACATGCTGTGCCCACCTTGCCTGTAGTATTGCTATTTTGTATCTGTTCGCGAACTTTTGCACGAGAGAGAAATATATGTTGTGCCTACCTTGCCTTCAATATTGCTCATTCTGTATCTATTCATGAGTATTTACTATTATGATGAATTGTTATGCCACTTGGGTTTCATGCAATTATGATGGTGAATTCTTGCCTTAGTTAGATATAGTGGCTAGTTTGATCATAGATTGTATGTGTGTCTCACCTATGCAATTTATTGTCCTAGTTGGCTATCTTTCATGTTTTGTGTTCAATAAACTTGTTCAGATTGAGTTGATAGATGTGCCACCTTGCCTTCAAGTTAAGAATCTATACTTGTTTATCGTGTGATGTGTGTGAATAATAAGCCTATTTAGACTTATGATGGTGAATTCTTGCCTTAGTTAGATATAGTGGCTAGTTTGATCGTAGATTGTATGTGTGTCTCGCCTATGCAATTTATTGTCCTAGTTGGCTATCTTTCATGTTTTGTGTTCAATAAACTTGTTCAGATTGAGTTGATAGATGTGCCACCTTGCCTTCACGTTGTGAGTCTGTACTTGGTTTATCGTTAGATAATCATTCTCACTCTGTTTCCTCATGCTCTGAATTCTTGAGGGGATTGGATAGTTAAAGTTACTTAGTTTTGTGTGTTGTAGTTAAGTCTTGCGAAACCAAAAAATACTTAGCTGCAACGTATAGAGTTTTCGTGAAAGCCTTGTACCTCTTACAACTAAGACAAAAAGATAGGATATAGTTTAGTTTATTTCCCTTTTCAAGCACTTTTGTCAAGCACAACGAGGGAGCTTCTCCTCCTAATTTGAAGAGCACTCATTGTGTAGTGTGCATAGCTGTCCATACCAACTTGCACTCCAGAGGTGTTAGTTGTTACACCAATAGATCCAAGGCGTAATATTTTTAAAATTTAATCCCCTTAGAAAAAATATCCAAGACACCCCTTTCTTTCATAAAAATCTCCCCTTAGAAAAATATTTTACAACTTTATTATTCATGGGTACACATGAAGGGGGTCATTTAATTTTTCACCCTTGATAATATTTTATCACCAATGTTTGCATATTCCATACTCTCTCTCTCTTGGGCGGACTTGAGGTGGGGTCAAGCAATTTTTCTTCCATGCCTTAGGCAAATTTCTCACCACCTCGTTCACTTGGGGCGCATTCTCACCCTTGCATTTTTCATTTCATACCTTAGGAGAATCTTAATCTCCTCAAGGGCGCATTTCATGGGTTGAGGTTTCTTTTTTGTCGTAGAAGCTTCTTTACTCGACTTCCTCTAACTTGTGTGCATTTGAGGTATCCCACTTCAAGTTTCATGCCTTAGAAAAAACTCATACCTCCTTATTTCTCCTACGGCGCATATAGGAGTGTGAGCTTTCATTTCAATGCATTAGAAAAATTAAATCACCCCTTCCAAGTTGGGTGCATTTTGAGGGTCTAGCTTCCATTTTTCAACACTTAGAAATTTTTTCTTTTTCACTCCTTGCTTGGGCACATTTCATGGGTGGTGCTTCCATTCTCAACGCCTTAGACAAACTTCATGCCACCTTCACCATGATGGCGCATTTGAAGGGTGGTGATGCCATGTTGGGGCGCATATGGAGGGTGGAGCTTCCACTTTTCAAAGACTTGGAAATTTTTTTAACTCCTCTTCACAAGCTGGGCACATATGAGGGGTGATGGTTCCATTTTCAACACCTAAGAATTTTTCTCCAACTTGTTTCATGAGATGGGCACATATGGAGGGGTGTGCTTCTATTCCTTCAATACTTAGAAATTTTTCTTCATCCAACTCCATGGTGGGCGCATTCTAGGGGGTGTCATGCCAGTTTTTGCAACTTAGAATTTTCTTCAAGCATCTCCTCTCAACTTGGGTGCATTTGGGAGGGTGTCAAGCAACTTTCATGACTTAGAAATTTTCTCACCAACTTGCTTCTAACTTGGGCACGTCTTGATGGGTCTCCTGCCATTTTTCATGACTTAGACAATTTTTCAAGCTTCCTCTTCTTAGCCTGGGCGCATTTGGGAGGTGATGCTTCCATTTTTCTTGCATGCCTTAGAATTTTCATCTGGAGTGCTAGGGAGACTTCTGGAGGTTGCTCTCGAATACTTAGCCAATATTTTTAGCCTACTCGCCCTCATTTTCTATTTTTAGTAACGCCTTGATTCTCGAACCTCTGCAACTCCTCTTGACTTGAAATTTTCCCAATGTGATCCTAATGACCTGTTTGACCCGTTCACACTGGCCTTTTGTGTTGACCTGCTATTTTTAGCCCTGTTCTAGAGGTGACTTACTATAAATAGTAAGTACTCGGATTGCACTCAAATTTTACCAATAGACTGCTTGAGAGATGCTAATCGTGATGGGATACATCAGTTTTTCATTTTTCTCAAGTTTTACCCCTTAGTTTGAGTACCGAAGTTGGAAACCCTAATTTGACTTGCATGTGCCTCAAATGACCTTCGTTTTTGTTTTGGACTGCTCTGCTTGTGAAACTGAAGCTCTGGGGGCTGCTGTAGTGAACTTGCTAAAAATAGTAAGTACCTGAAAAGGTGATCAACCAATTGTCGGATGTGTTTGCATGTTATACTGCCCAGGAGATCTCAAAAAACCCAAAAAACCCCAAAAAATTGGTCTGCATGCGAGCATCTGCTAAAAATACCGAGTCATCAACTTGACTTGCATGTCACATCATTGCGAAGCTCTCGAAAAACCCATAAAGACTATCCTGACATGTACTAAAAAATCATACATGCAAACCCTAAAAATGACTCCCGAACCCAGAATTGCTAAAAAATAAAAAGTTGTCAGAATTTGCTCAAATTTTGCAGGCAAGTACCTTGAAGTGCTTTAAATGTGGTGCAACAGTCAAAATTTCAAAAGTCCTGAGAAAAAGGTCCCAAATTGAGTACTTACTAAAAATAGTAAGTTGTCAGAATTCAGTGAAAGTTTAATGGGAACCTTCCTGAAGCCTCTTGATTGCAGTGCCAAGCTTAGATTTCAATTCGCTTACTTAAATTAACCCCAAACTAGCCTGAAGGATGAAAACCCTAATTTCACAGACTTAGCCAAAATTTCAACCTAGGCCCAAAGATGAGCACATCCCCGGAAAGACAGATGGAACAGAAGAGAGACAACCGCAAAACCAAAGCCAAAAGACCCGAATGGAGCAAAAATTAGGGGGTCCCCATTTTGAATGGGGTGATGTGTGAAAAGGTCACAACAGGATACAATATAGATTCCAATACAATCTAAACTAAATTACAAGGAACAATGTAGGGGATTAGATGTCAATTTCAATACAATCAAATTGAAGTTTGTATAAGCTTAGCATATGTAATTTGGCCAAATTCCTTAGGATATCGACTACTAAATTTCACATGACTTGAAGAAACAGCGGACGGAATGAAAAGATGGTGCTCATAGGCACTTAACATGCAATAGGTGCTAATTTCATTATATGCATGGCAATAAGACTTGGCTTGAGTTAACTCTAATTTCCTCGTTTCTACACTAGAGTTTACTCAAGAATCACAGACCAAATTTTAGGCCAACGGTTTTTTAGGAAAGATTAAAGACTCTCACATAGGCGCAAATCAAAAGATTTAATCATAAGTTTAGATGCCAAAATCAAGATTCCATATTAAAAATTACCACACAAGAAGGTATATTGCGTATCGGCTGCAACACAAGTATAAAAGACCACTGAACTTTCTGAGAGAACAAGGCGAATGTGAGGTGACTTATATCAGCCATCTTAAGCTTCCTATGGTTTCATGATTACTATGAAAGAGTTTTAAATTACAACAACATTCCTCATAGTATAGGTTCGAAACAAGTATCGGCTGTAGATATTAAGAACAACAGTTAAAAGGAATGCATAGTGCTAACTATGATAAGCTTAATGGCAAGAAACAGGGCGGCGGCTTGTAATATGTATGATAAGCTTAAAAACTATAAGGATTTCGAATGCTCAAGGAGACAGAGGCTGCGTATACCAAAAGTCCACCAGTCAATCACAGGTATAATAACCATGATTTGAGTCAAGACTAAGATAATAGAAATATAACAATCAAATTTGCAGAAAGAATGCAGAGCAATAAACAAAAACAACAGAACACTGCAAAAGAAAAGAATCCCCATGGTTGCAAGAAATTTATGGAATAAGCACAGCTCAAATTCAAACATTTATCTTGTTTCAGACAGCACAAACTTGCATTATTCGTTTCTAATTCAACATTAAAATAGAGGAATAATAATGGAACTTGGTTTACAAGCTTGTTAGAGCTAAGGTCTTGATGCAGAGCTCTTCCAATTTCCAGCTTCTACTCCTATTTCCAGCTTCTATTCCTTATGAGATTTGTCATGTCCCCTAATTTTCACAATTTTAGTTATTATAAATCATAAATATTCTTATACAAATAATAATATACTTGATTAGAAATTCATACATCCTTATCTGGTGAATGAGATTATTGTTATTATTATATTTGATTAAATATATATAAATATAATAATAATCTAAATATTATTATAAAATAATAAATATTAAATAAAATATATAAAACTAATATAAATGAATATACTATATGTAAAATATAAATACAAATATTTAAACCCCAAGTAAAGTGAACTGATTGAAAGTCACGTCTTTTCTTCAAGATGAGTATTTTAAGAAGGATATTGTCTTGCTTGCGGGGTATGGAATTAACATCGATTTCTTTAATCACCTTGATAAGCTGCTCCCGTGGATTAGCACATGCGTTAAGCCCCAAGTAAAGTGACCTGATTGAAAGTGACGTCTTTTCTTCAAGATGAGTATTTTAAGAAGGATACTGTCTTGCTTGCGGGGTATGGAATTAACATCGATTTCTTTAATCACCTTGATACGCTGAACATATAGTATCTGCTTCCAATATTAAAGTGACGTTCCTTCAGAACAGATGGCAAACACCCATGATGGCTGGTGTAGTACCAAAAGGGAAAGTTATCGGGTCTTGGGAGTTACGGGTGTGGAAGCAGGACAAAGACCTTGCGGGAGGTTAAGTAGGAAACCAAAAGAGAGAAGGATTTGGAGAACACGGGAGAAATTAGTAGACGACAGTAGCAGTATGGGATAGATATCGAATATGGGATTATCTTGTCTCGGCCATGCGTTGTCGGGACCATCAGAAGACGTCCAAATGTTACAGAGACCAATGATATTCGACAAGTGTTCCGGGAGGATTATGAACGGGCCATATTCCATTCTCGGGTGCAAATTGCCGGATGTATATCTATATATACCATCCTTGGTACGTAATCATCGTTGGATTTTCTTATGTTGGCAAGCTTGAACATATTCGTCTTTGGCTATCGTGCGTCTACAACCAAGTGCAACCAATTAGGGAGTTGGTTGGTGATCTCAATTGTGAGAATAGTAATAGTTCCAAGTAGACGACTATTAACTGCAATAAAACTAAGGACACTTGTCTTGTCAAAGATAATTAGAAAAGCCCTGATTAATCCAGGAGAATAATCTCGGATAGAGTACCATATCCCCCGAGAAACTGGTCACGGAAAGAGGCAGTATACAGTGTATGCTTCATCGTGGGTAAAAGGGAACTAAGTGGTCGCTGGAGAAGAATGGAAGGGCAGGTGAATTCTGCATGAAGGGTACGTGCTGGATGATGCTAAGGAATACATACTTCCAGGTTACGTTAGGATCAGTCTAGACAAACAGATAAGAACAAGGAATGTCCAATTGTAAGTGAAGGACGATTTAATGATTATTGCTGTCACATATACTTAATATATATATGAAAAATCTATATATATATTTATGCATAGAGGTGAAGAGAATAAGGGAATAAGATATATATATATCTATATCTGAGCAAATAAGAAGTGAGAAAGAAAGCATAGGATTAAGAAATGTATGTATAATGCTCTTCTACAAACCCGCCACTTATTAGGTATGAGTTCCATCACAGAAAGGGTTAATAGAATAAAGTGTAAAAGGTAAGAGTATTGGACAAGGTATATTATTCATTTAAATCTCAGATGATACTCCTAAATATATGTTATTATTTATGAACATGTATATTTGAATACCTTAGGGTAAATGAGTATATTGAGATATTTATATCATTATGGATCTTAAACGAGATGATTACTGAAATTTATTGATCCTTAAGGTACATAATGCCTCTTTGAGAAACATTTTGAATGCCAAATTTAGGTTTCAGTGATTTCACCCAAAAGGGGACATTACAAGATTCTACAACATTGCAAAACCCCCAATTTCCAGCTTCCAAAACCCCCAAGATAGTTTCCAAGAACTAGAGAATACTTAAATTAATTAATTAATTTTCTTTTATTTTTCCCCACTATTCACAACTGCCACTAATCATCTTTTATAATTTTTAACCATGTTTGATAATTCACAAACAATTAATTCAACTATTAAAGCATTTAAATTTATTAATTTAATCTTTCATAAAATTTGTTTGCACAATCACATCAATTTAATATATTTATTAAAATATTTCATTTTAAGCCATAAATTTTAATTTATTAAAATCAAACAAAGACTTTAATAATATTTTATTTAATTAATGCTTCAAATTTATAAAAACTTTTATGTTAATTATTCCTAATCCTTTTAAATCCGATATCTCTATTTTAACGAAATAATGAAACAAAGGCACAATCATGTACCTTACTCAAATGAACAAACTGTTACAGAATACCTGACCGCAAAGTGAAATAGAAAGTAGAATGACAACAACATCGACAAGACGACTTAGACTGACCATAGAACAAGGAACAGTAAATGGGTACTCATCCTCGTCAAGGATGATGGCTCAACGTGGGGAATCTGATGCTATCTCTGAATCAACAACCTTCATTGGGATTAAGGCACGCTCAAACCTGACAGTTCAAGTGGAGTTGATGCCTGGTACCTGCAACCTGCAGCAAACCTCACGATTGAACATGTACATAAACAAACAAGCAAACACACCATGAAGGAAAAATCGTAGCGTCGTAGGGCACTCGCAAGCGAGTGATGTGACCTTGTTCCCCTTCATCAATACATCGACACACAATAAACCGATATCAAATCATTATAGAACATACATCCAATAAACACATAATACTCATATCAATGATAACTCATATAAACAATTAAGCTAATCTACTAAGCATAAAACATCAGATGTAAATGTGTCATCATAACTGTGCATCAAAGTGTCATACTATCCCCAGTATCATCAACAAGTATCATAATGTCCAAATACAATCCAAGTAACTGTCCAAAAAAAGCAAACTGTGGGGCACTACATCCTCCCCCCTAGGACCAGGCTTACTCCTGGAAGCCTGGAAATAGATATGGGTGTAACTCTCTCATCCTGGAAGCATTCTCCCAGGTAGCAGAAGATTCGTCATTCAGATCCCACTGGACCCTTGCTCAATGTCTTGTCCCCTAAGTGTGAGTCTCCGGTGCTATATGAAGTACAACGGCTAACTCTAAATCATGTGTGGGATAATTCAACTCATGATCCTTGAGTTTGCGAGACTCATAGGCAATCATGCGACCATCCTGCATCAACATTGCTCCTAAAGCCTCCAAGGAAGCATCTGTACAAACCAAAAAATCCCTAGTAGGATTAGGAACAACCAAGATAGGTGCACTAGTCAATCTATCCTTAAGAGTTTGAAAAGCTGCCTGGTGTTGTCCCTGATTTCTAACATGCAAAAATCAAAGATAACCCATCAAAATTTTGACATTTTTAGGCCTCAAGACACGTATTATGAGGTACAGAGGTTGGAATTTTAAGTTTTGGGTCTATAGTCCTTTTGGCCAACATTTTTCATTCACTCTCGTCCATTTTTGTGAATTTCTGAGTCACTTTTGGTGTGTTTTTGGTCAATTTCGGGTTTCTGGGACATCACTGCAAGTAGGGGTTTTAGTTTCTTATTACAAGTAAGTGATAGGAACTTTTTTCCTTTATTACAAGTGAGTAATAGAAACTTTCAATTTAACTTACAAGTTATAGGAACTTTTTGTTCTAATTAAAATTGCTGTGCAGACCTTCCTTAACTTCCAGCGACCCTTGTAGAATTTTCTAGGAATTATTAGAGACCACCTTAACAAAATCGCACCCTATAGGGGCGCCCAGCTATGAAGATGATAGCTACGATTTTTACTTACAGCCACTAACACCAAAATCGACCAAGACTAATGCCAAAATCGTCCTTCAATATGCTGTGGATATCTTCAACTGAAAATTTGATCCAACTCCCAAATCGATTTTACACCAAGCTGAGAATATCTTCAAATCTGAGAATTTCTTCAAAACAAATCTGCAACTTCTTTTAAAATTGATTTTCTCTTATTCTCCAAAATTTGGCTGAAAGCCACAAATTTTTTCCAATGAAGTTCCAATTGAGAAGTCTGAAGTAACTCCTCCACAATTCCAACTAGGGTTGGTGTTTACAACCAAAATTGGCACTTAACCAGTTAGGTTTGGTCTTTCACAAACGAAGACTGAAAAATATTAAGCTAAGCATTCAGCTTCAACAGTGTAGTAGAAAAAGTGTTTACAACTCAAGATGTTCAAATGCATAGCCAAAGCCTCTTTTTATACTTTTTCAACCTCATCACCAAGAGACTTCTATAAAATTCCTGATTTATTCCTTAAGTGACTTTATTATTTTATTATTTTATTACTAAGTCACTTAAGTCACTTTTTATTATTAAATTAATTAAATAATAAGTCATCCCTTTTGATATTTTATTTTATGGGAATAACTTAATAAATAATTAATTTAATAACACCTCTTGATTTAATTAAATCATCAAGTAAGCTATCCTCATGAAATAACAATAATTTGAACAACTTAATTAAATAATTTAATTAAATCACCATACCTCCAATTCGGGGACATGACAGTCGTCCTTTCCCAAAGATTGCTTTCCCTCAAGCAATCTGCACTGCGAATCCAACTTGATTGCCATAACATCTGATGCCCGAATGGAGAATCAACTGCACCTGTCCACTAGCCACCTGGATCCCAAACCAGTATATCTGACTCACCATGCTGACTGCAAAGACTGTGCTGGTGCGCCTCAAATGTCATATGCGAAAATCCCTCCATCTCAACACCCATGGACTTCCACTGTGCAAAGTCATCAAGACCTCCCTCGGAAAGCAACTGCAATTTTCCTGACTGACTATCAGTAGTGAGAAGGATACTACAATGAATGCCATCCACTCCTTGAAAAGAAGCTGAATCCATATTGACATCCACTGTGCAAGGCCTAGAAGAAGTCAACTCCTTAACAAGGTTGAGAAGGTGGTCACGATGTAACTAAGGGTTATTTTTGGATTAGATTAGATGTTAGCAAAGACTAAGAAACCCAAAGAGATTACAAAATACAATGAAAGCTAAAATAAAGAACGATTATACCAGCTAATCGCCGAGACCTCCATGATTCACTCTTGTAACACCTTCTAACTTGCTGGTTGACGTATTGCCCTCAGATCGAACATGCGAGCAATTTGGAAATAAATGTTTAAGTCCTACACCAAGCTTTGAAGGATTTGATCAAAGTCTAAATGCCTAGTGCCTATGACAATATGAGTGAAATGCCTATGCCTAAATATGCCAGAATAATAATGTAATTCATGAACGTGTAATGTCTCTGTGTAATTGAAAAAGGAGAGGAAAATGGCATTTTATAAAAAATGCCATTTTGAATGGACGGATGAGATTGACCTTCGGCCGAGACCTAAAATTAGAGGTCCAGATTAAATTTGATAATCCCTAATCAGGATTAGGGAAAAATCATTAATCGAGCGGTCGAGATGCCATCTAAGAAGATCGAATCGGCAGTGGAGAATAAATGAGGAAATTAATTCAAAAATAAAGATTTTCAAAAATGAAGAAGATAAAGACTGAACTGAAGATCAGATTTGGACAAATCAAGAATCTGCCCGATTACTTGATTTTTGGAGGAAAGTTACCCTTTTGAATTAAATTAATTCAAAATATGGATTTTGTGAAATAATAAATAATCAATTTTCATATTATTTACTAAAATGAACTGACAGTTAAGACTGTGATGACATTTTAAATAATTTTATTTATTTAAAATGAGAGGAATATCAATTTTGACAATTAAATAATTAAATTTAATTATTTAATTTAGCAGATATGATTAATAATTAAATAAATTAATTCATTTAATTATGACAGTTAGTGATATATTAAATAAATAAATAAAACTTATTTATTTAATAATCAGGAGGAAATGATTGAAGAAGGGTAATTAAATAAATTAATTTATTTAATTAGGGGAAGACTTAGACAATTAATAACGTATTTAATAAATAAATAAAATTTATTTATTTAATAATCATGAAGAATAAAAGGACATGAATTAATTAAATAATTATGAATTATTTAATCAATAGTCGAATGTGGACCAAGGACATAATTAAACGTCATAATTATGCTAGGACGAAAGTGGTAAAAATGAAGTTTGCAGGCCTAGGTCATTTTTAGGTGTCTACACACGATATGAAAGAAGGTTCAAATAATTTGTCTTCATTATCTCCGTACCTTCTTTGACAACTTGCAAATCATCAAGAGAATACTCTGCTCCAATCCCCTTTTGTCTTCTCTCTAACTGAATTGCCCAAATATGATCCTCGATTCTTTTGTGCATCTTGTCATGATGAGAAAGGGCTGCAATAATCTCATCCTCCACCTTCAACTGAGTCTCCAAGCTATGAACAACTTCAACCTCATATGAAGAAGTCTCAACCTGCTCTTGTTTCCTTTTGCTTGGAACCAAACACATCTCATCACCCTCATTAGAACATGTATTTTTAGATTCAAGGAGTCTTCTAATGTCGTCAATCCTTTTTTGCCTTGCTATGTTAATGAGATTGACCTCTTCTTTGACTTCTTGAAGATGTTTTCTTGCATTGGCAACCACCAACTTAGCTTCGTTGGATTTCCTCATCCATTCTTCATTCATCTTTTCAGATCTCCTTACGTCTTCTATGCCAAAATAAACAAAATCAGACCTTTTATGATTGATATTTTCATGTCTAACCATTGGTGTAGGGTTGCCATCAATGATTGATATCGTGTCATTGGCTTGATCATGAACCCAAGCTCCTATCTCTTGAGAATGATGAGACATCGTACTGCTGTCCCCAAACCAATCAGTAATCATATCATGCCATTGTAGAGTGTCACCTTCATTGTGTGTAGTCGAATCACTAGTGGCTGCTCCACTAAGTAAAGGATCAACTATTTCAACCACCTCTACATTTTGAGTCTTCAATGGACCTTCATTTATCAAACCACAATCTGATTCTTCACTCAATGAAACATCACAAGAAGACTTATCTACATGTAGCTGCTCCAAGGTGTCTTCCATCATCACTTGATCTTCTTTACTCTTGAAGTCATCATGGAATGTCATGTTCTCCTTAGGATCAGCAGTATGCTGGTCACTAACTGCTGAAAATTTATCATGGAGATTCCTAGATGTTTCGCCAAATTTCTCCATCCTCTTGTTCCATTCTTTAACCATTTTATCCATCCTTTTCTGGCTTTGTTCTTGCTGCTCCAACAAGGCATTCAAGATATCATTCATCCTTGACTGCTCACATGATTTTGGACTTCTTGCTTGCTTGTGATAATATTCCAGATCCTCCATATACTCAATGAATGTGTTGTCCCTCATTTTTGACTTGTTAAAAATTGGGATAACCTATCAAAATTTTGATAGAATTTGAAAATTTTCTCTTCTAAGGCACGTTTTACGAGGTGCAAAGGTTAGAAAATTTCAGTTTTGGGTCTATAGTCCTTTTGGCTAACATTTTTCACTCACTTTCGTCCGTTTTCGTGAAATTCTGAGTCATTTTTAGTGTCTTTTTGACCAAATTCGGGTTTTTTAGGCAACTTAGCAGAATACGAAGATGTATCTGTAAGGCTGTTTGTGGAGACTCTCCAAGGTGTTGCTGCAGATTGGTTTTATCATTTGGCACCACATACCATCACAAACTGGGCAACTCTCATAGCCAAGTTTGAAGAAAGGTTCAAGCCTCTTGAAGACGCTCATGCTTTGTTGGCTCAGCTCACCCACTTGAAGAAGGAATCTCATGTGCCTATGCGCGAGTTCATTGCTCACTTCAACAAGCTGACACGAAGAATTCCAACTGTTGCTCATCCTACAGCTGAGAATTTGAAATGTTTCTTTGTAAATGCTCAAATACCCGAGGTTGGTTTCTTTTTGAGAAGAGCAGCTCCAGCTACTCTTGCAGTTGCGCAAACCCTGGCGATAGAAATTGAACACGATCTCATTCTTGCTGGGCAGATAAGGGTAGAACCAAGTGGTTCTTCTTCTTTGGATTCATTTTCCTCCAACACAAGGATGAATCCCATGGTGCAAAAGTTGGAAAATGAGTTGCTTGATCTTAAAAGGCAGCTAGCTCAAGGTGTATTCTCTTCCCCTTATGAAGAAGACGTTTCAAGAAGACCATATCTACCTGCTGCTCATAATTTTGCTGATGAGAGTCAAGGAAAGTTATCTTTAACACCAGAAGGGCTTACTCTCGAGGCACCACCAACAAATTCAGCACTAGAGGATTTTGATTTTGAACAAAGTGATCTTGTTGGTCTCTTCCAAGAGAAGGAAGTAGACATAGCTGGTGACTCTCAAATCTGGTTTATGCAGTTCCAGAAAGTTGTTGAACAAAAAGAAAAGACCATGTTAAAGACCATGAAGAATACACAAGAAGAGGTTGAAGACGATCTCTCAAAGGTGTTAATGAAGGAGGACAATCACATCATGGGATGTGAAAAGATAGTTGATGAAGATAAAAATGAGATTCCTGTAGTTTGGTTTGATGAATTGCCCTCTTTTGTGGAGAAAGATGAAGAAAACCTACTCAAAGCAGCATCAACAACACTTTTAGAACATAAGAAAAATTCTATTTTTGGAGACTTTGATGAAAGTTGTCATGAAGCAAAGTTCAACTTTCCTATTCAAAAGAGCAAAGAAGATATTGAAGAGGATATGTTTTGGGATGAGATGGAATCTTTTTGTTCAAGCTTTGATACCAAACCAATATCTTATAAGTTAGAAGATCATGAGCAACTTGAGAAAGATGAAAATCAAGAGTCTATTTTCCAAGTTGGAAGTTTTGATATTTATGTAGGTTCTCAAGAAAGTTCTTTTAAGGTTGAAATAGAACATGTTATGCATAAGAGATCTACCCCAAAACTTGAAGATCACTTCATAAACATCATAGAAGAGTTTTGCTTAAGTCTTGATGACAACTCTCCTAATTCTGAAATTTATGAACAGCATAATGAAGGAAGAAAAGCAGTCATGTTTTCACTTGGATTGCATGAGGAAATTCATTCCTCTCAGCATGAGGATGTGGTTGAAAAAGCAGCTAGTAAAGATAGAACCAACAAGAAGAATTCAATTTTTGTTCGATTAAGGGGATGCCCCATAAGACATCTTGCTTGGTTGGAAACCAGTGAGAAATCAGAGGTTTCACTTGTACCTGAACATGGAAATATATTTCAAAAAGAAGTCAAAGAAGCAGTTGTAGCTAAACAAGAGAAGTCTGGTTTCAAAAATCCATTTCAGAGCAGCAGTACATATGATTCATTTCAAGAGAACAGCGAATTTGTTCATCTTTTCCAAGGAGTATTGCATCAAATTCTAATACCTTTGTTCGTGCTTCATCTATACAAAGTTGCCTACAATCATGCAAGGTACCATAAGTTATTGAAGAAAGGCAACTATTTTGCAAAATCAGTTAATGGTTTCATTTGAGAAGCTTCCATTTTTGGCTAGTTTCAATTAGGTAGGTTTCTATCTTTTCAATAAGTGCATTTGCACAATTTTTGTGTCATGTTTTCGTAGGCTTGCTTTGTGTTAGTCGTGTCATCCTTCCTGTCATTTTGTGTCTTTGTTGCTTGACTCCATAACCCAATGGATCCTAAGGCACTTCGAGATTCTGGATTCTACTACCTTTACTTGTTTTTACAATTAAAGGCAGTTCCCCAGTCGGAGCCAGCTGTTGTCCCTCATTTTTTACTTGTTAAAAATTGGGATAACCTATCAAAATTTTGATAGAATTTGAAGATTTTCTCTTCTAAGGCACGTTTTACGAGGTGCAAAGGTTAGAAAATTTCAGTTTTGGGTCTATAGTCCTTTTGGCTAACATTTTTCACTCACTCTCGTCCGTTTTCGTGAAATTCTGAGTCATTTTTAGTGTCTTTTTGACCAAATTCGGGTTTTTTAGGCAACTCAGCAGAATAGGGAAATTTAAGCTTAAGAGCAAAATTGCTAAAACTTCCAAAAGTTCCGAAATTGCTAAATGTCCAAAAAATCCCGAAATTGCAAAAAGCAAAATTGCTAAAACTTCCAAAAGTTCCGAAATTGCTAAATGTCCAAAAAATCCCGAAATTGCAAAAAGCAAAATTGCTAAAACTTCCAAAAGTTCCGATTTTGCTTAAGTTGTCTAAAAATACCTATTTTTATTAAAATGAAATTGTCAAATGAGCTAAAAGGTCCGATTTCTTCTATTTGACAAAATGTAAAATTGCAATGAGTATCTAAAAACCCGAAATGCAAGTAAAAGGCATTTTTGAAGTTATTTGTTATATTTTTCACTTGCAATGAGCATCAAAAAACCCGAAATGAGTTTTGCAAGTGTTTTTGTGAATTTTGTAGCTTGCTCTTGCTCATATGTACCCCGATTGAAGAGATTTTGGCATGAAGAACACTTGGCAAGGTCTGCAACTTTATTAAATTCCCCATTTTTGCTCTACCATTGCCACGTTTTTGCAGATTTGAGTTTGTTCAAGGCGCTTTTTATTTTTCTGTTTTTGTTGCTTTAAATCTTTTGTTCTTGGGTTGCCTTTCTATGGAGATTGAGATTGCATATTAAAAATATATGGCTGAAAACGCGTTTTTCCACTTCATACGCCCTTCATTCATAAAAACGTTTTTCTCTTTCTTTCATTCGCCTTCCCATTCGCTTTTCATTCATATGCCTCTCATTCTATTTGAAATGTCATTCATTTCATGATAAACACGTCCTTCATTCGCCATATCCATTGAAAATGTCTTGTATTAAAACGCTTTTTCATTATTGGAAATGCATTTTCTTCATTTTAATAAAAAGGATGTTTTTCCTCCATTTCTGCCCTTCATTTCATCCGTCATACATTTTCATTCTCCTTTCGTTCATTCCATTCACATTTCATTCCATCTCATTACCATTTTCTAGAAAAGAAGAAAAGAATAAAAATGCCCTAGAAAGCAAATCGGGATTTTTCCAATCAATTGCAAGTAGGGCATTTTTGTCTAAAATGCAACTACAAGTTAGCACAAGGAAATAAACTTGCAATGGCTTCCCAAAATCCCGATTATACCTTACTTGCTGTCAGCCTTCCGAAACCCGAAATTCACTTGTGAGCCCATTTTTGCATCAAATTATCCCTTCCCTTGTCAGTCTTGTTTACACACATGATCTATCAAACCAATAAATCAAGGCATGGGCATTGTTTTATAACAATTTCATCTTGAATAAGGTATTATGGGTTCTTCATCAGTGAACAAAAGAAGAAGAGATACAACAGTAATTCATGGAGCAGCTCGAAGGTCAATAATCCTCATGAAACCATCTAGGGACAAAGTAAATCAAGCATGGAAAAAGGACGCAACGAAGAGAAGAACTTCCTAAAGAAATGGTACTACTCCAAGCCTGTGATAAGGTTGCAGTTGCCAAGAACACACTAGGCCCTGATCCAGCTAAGTAGAAATTATCAGCAAGTTCTTATCTTTCAGAGCTAGGAACGAGACAAGTTGAAAATATTAGGTTGTTTTATGTATTTTACTTTCGACAAAGTATATGTAAAAACAAGTTTTGCAATTGCAAGTGTTCTTTTCTTGCAGTTTTGGAAAATATAATTACATGTAAGTTCTTACAAAACAAATCACAATTTGGATTGTAATTTTGAATAAGTCAATTGCAATTAGTTACCGGTTGAGAGATTTTCTCAAGTTTGTTGAGATCCTCCCACCTTTTTCTCTTGACTTCTCTCCTATAAATACTTGAGAGGGTCCATTGTAATCTTTTATGTTTTTAGCAAGCAAGAAATCTCTGCAAAATTTTGTACTCAAAGTCTTTGAGCTTTATAGTTGATAATTGTGAGTTTTCAAGTAATATCAAGAAGTTGGAATTTCAGACTTTGTGCTGAATTCTCATTTTGCATCCTTCATGTTCTTATGTCATTTTGGAGCATCATTTTGTAACTACTTGAGAATTGTGGAATATTGCTGAAGAGAGATTCAATTTAAATATCTGCAGTCTTTGTGCTGTAAATGTTGAAGGTTGAAATTGTAGTTAGTATTAGAAATTGAGAAGAATTGCGAGACTTTGTGCTCGTAGTAGTTCTCATTTAGAGTAGTTAATAGATACATGATAGTTATAGACTTTGTGCTGTTTTATGTTGTATATTTTCATTAAGTAATCATTCTAAAAAGGGTAGATAGGATCTCATTCCTCAAGACTTTGCGCTTATTGGTTGTTTTCCCGTCCCGGAGGAAGTGACGAAAGTCTTTGTGCTCTCAAGAAATTTTATTTCCTCTTTCTTGATTCCATTGCATAGCTGCTGTAATAAGTTTTATTAACATTTGCTATTTCTTTTCTGCGAAGTGAAAAGAATATAATCTTTCCTGAAATAAGAGGAACGATTGCTGTCCTACCCATATTAGTTTTATTTAGTTAAAGGGGGAGCCTTCCCTTAATTAGGAGAGTTTAATCTCACGTGCTGTGGTTGAAACCATAATTTTTAATTCTTTCACGAGAATACAAAATTTCCAACCAACAGAATGGAAGGTCATTTTTGATCCATTGTGGAAGTGCATGATATTCTTGGAAAGCAATCTCTATTTCTTCTTTGGAGACCATTTCTCAACCAACTAAAATTCTGATCTGCAATCAAGTAGCTGAAAGAAAGTGCAATCTACCTAACAGGCTGGCAAGATTCTTGGCTCTGATACCACAGTGAAGTGCCTTGCCAAAACTGACCCAAAAACTCTAATTTTCTGCCTTTGGAAGTTTGACAAACACTTTGCTTGCAACCTTGAACTTGCTGGTAATTGATTTCAGTATATATTGGAAATATTTTTGATGAATGCAAATGAAGTATTAATGTTCTCCAAATGATTCTAAGCATCTACTAAATGTCCTAAGATGATATGTAATATGTTTTTGTTCTTTTTCAAATGCATAAACATGAAATGCTGATGTAAAATGTAAACTTACAGCCAAGGAACATTTCTACAAATGCTTGGCATGCAAACTTGGTTCAATATAATGCAACTAAATATGAAAGGCATTTTATCAAATAGTTGTCATGCAATTACTAGATGCAAAGAACTACTACAGCCATTGGCATTTTGTCATACAATTTATAATCAAACTCCTTATATCTCCAATGTGGTTTTGCAATAACATGAGAATGTTTACAATCAGAAAATGGAATGCAATATATCTCAACTAAATTGCTTTCAGCTCTAAATGCAATTGCCTATATGAATTTTCCAAGACTCTTGACTTACAAATATCATATGCAGCTGATAAACTTGCAATGGAAGCCCTTCTAACTTCTGACATAAAATGATTACAAGCTGATATGGATGATTACATTGCATAGACTTGAAACAAGACTCATACTAACAAATGCAGACCCGAATTATTGACTGTGAATGACTTCACAATGCTCAAATATGCAAATCGATGCACCTGGTTTACTGATATAGCAGCTTCAACTGAAGGCGATTCTCCTTGTGAAGCTTATAAAATTGCTGCATAGACCTTCCTTAACCTCCAGCGACCCTTGTAGAATTTTCTAGGAATTATTAGAGACCACCTTAACAAAATCGCACCCTATAGGGGCGCCCAGCTATGAAGATGATAGCTACGATTTTTACTTACAGCCACTAGCACCAAAATCGACCAACACTAATGCCAAAGCCTTCCTTCAATATGCTGCAGATATCTTCAACTGAAAATCTGATCCAACTCCCAAATCGATTTTACACCAAGCTGAGAATATCTTCAAATCTGAGAATTTCTTCAAAACAAATCTGCAACTTCTTTTAAAATTGATTTTCTCTTATTCTCCAAAATTTGGCTGAAAGCCACAAAATTTTGCCAATGAAGTTCCAATTGAGAAGTCTGAAGTAACTCCACCACAATTCCAACTAGGGTTGGTGTTTCACAACCGAAATTGGCACTTAACCAGCTAGGTTTGGTTTTTCACAAACGGAAATTGGAAAAGATTAAGCTAAGCATTCAGCTTCAACAGTGTAGTAGAAAAAGTGTTTACAACTCAAGATGTCCAAATGCATAGCCAAAGCCTCTTTTTATATTTTTGCAACCTCATCACCAAGAGACTTCTAGAAGATTCCTGATTTATTCCTTAAGTGACTTTATTATTTTATTATTTTATTACTAAGTCACTTAAGTCACTTTTTATTATTAAATTAATTAAATAATAAGTCATCCTTTTTGATATTTTATTTTATGGGAATAACTTAATAAATAATTAATTTAATAACACCTTGATTTAATTACATCATCAATTAAGCTATCCTCATGAAATAACAATAATTTGGACAACTTAATTAAATAATTTAATTAAATCACCATACCTCCAATTCGGGGACATGACAAAAATACATATACATTCATATTCATATATATACATATATATACACGAATTGAATGAACCATGCCGATCAATGTAATTGTGTACAATGACCACATACATTACACTCAACATATATATGCAGCTTACTATGCATTTAACTCTACACCATGACATATATTCGAATATCAACAAGTTAATTAGCAGCGATAGAAACAAAGGTCTGGCCTGAAAAAACTCCAATGCAGCCAACAAAGTATGGGATACAGTATAGATTCCAATACAATTTAAACAAAATAACAACGAACAATGCAGGGGATTAGATGTCGATTTCAATACAATCAAATTGAAGTTTGTATAAGCTTAGCATATGTAACTTGGCCAAATTCCTTAGGATATCGACTAATAAATTTCACATGACTTAAAGAAAGAGCGGATGGAATGAAAACATGGTGCTCATAGGTTCTTAACATGCAATCGGTGCTAATTTCATTATATGCATGGCATTAAGAGTCGGTTGGAGTTAACTCTAATTTCCTCGTTTCTACATTGGAGTTTACTCAAGAATCACAGGCCAAATTTTGGGCCAACAGTTTTTCAGGAAAGATTAATGACTCTCTCATAGGTGCAAATGAGAAGATTTAATCATAAGTTTAGACGTCAAAATCAAGATTCCGTATTAAAAATTACCACACAAGAAGGTATATTGCATATCGGCTTCAACACAAGTATAAAAGACCATCAAACTTTCTGAGAGAACAAGGCGAATGTGACGTGACTTATATCAACCATCTTAAGCTTCCTATGGTTTCATTATTACTATGAAAGAGTTTTAAATTACAACAACATTCCTCATAGTATAGGTTCGAAACAAGTATTGGCTGTAGATATTAGGAACAACAGTTAAAAAGAATGCATAGCGCCAACTATGATAAGCTAAATGGCAAGAAACAGGGCGACGACCTGTAATATATATGATAAGCTTAAACTATAAGGATTTCAAATGCTTAGGGAGACAGAGACTGTGGATACCAAAAGTCCACCATTCATAATTGCATACAATCATAGGTACAATAATCACGATTTGAGTGAAGACTAAGATAACATAAATATAACAATCAAATTTGGAGAAAGAATGCAGAGCAATAAGCAAAAACAACAAAAAACTGCAAAAGAAAAGAATGCCCAAGCTTGCTAGAAACTTATGGAATAAGCACAGCTCGAATTCAAACATTTATCTTGTTTCTGACAGGACAAACTTGCATTTTTTTTTCTAATTCAACATTAAAATAGAGGAATAAAAATGAAACCTGGTTTACAAACTTGTTAGAGCTGAGGTCTTGATGTAGAGCTCTTCCAATTTCCAACTTCTACTCCTTCTGAGATTCCACAACACTGCATAACTCCCATTTTCCAGTTTCCAAAACCCCCAAGACAGTTTCCAAGAACTAGAGAATATAACTCCAAGAACAAGAAACTCTCGGAAAACCGAATGCAAAATTTGTTTCTCGAAAAATAATCCAAAATCCCCTCTCTCAGTTAACTCTAACTAATTTATTTATTACTCCCATCCGTAACTACATCCACTCCCTTAAACTAATTAATTTATTTTCTTTTATTTTTCCCCACTATTTTCAACTGCCACTAATTATCTTTTATAATTTTTAACCATATCTGATAATTTACACACAATTAATTGAACTATTAAAGCATTTAAATTTATTAATTTAATCTTTCATAAAATTTGTTTGAACAATCACATCAATTTAATATATTTATTTAAATATTTAAGTTTAAGCCATAAATTTTAATTTATTAAAATCAAACAAAATCTTTAATAATATTTTATTTAATTAATGCTTCGATTTTATAAAAGCTTTTATTTTAATTTTTACTAAGCCTTTTAAATCCGATAATCTCTATTGTAACGAAATAATCAAACAAAGGCACAATCATGTACCTTACTCAATTGAACAAATTGTCACACAATACCTGACTGCAAAGCGAAATAGAAAGCAGAATGACAACAACATCGACAAGACGAGTGAGACTGGCCACACAACAGGGAACGGTAAATGGGCACTCATCCTTGTCAAGGATGATGGCTCAACGTGGGGAACCCGATGCTATCTTTGAATCAACAACCTCCATTGGGATTATGGCACGCTTAAACCTGGCAATTCAAGTCTAGTCGATGCTTGGTACTTGCAACCTAAAAAAAACCACACGGTCGAACATGTACATAAACAAACAAGCAAACACACCATGAAGGCAAATCGCAGTGTCGTAGGGCACTCACAAGCAAGTAATGCGACCCTGTTCCCCTTCACCAATACATCGACACACAATAAATGAATATCAAATCATGATAGAACATACATCCAATAAACACATAATACTCATATCAATGATAACTCACATAAACAATTAAACTAATCTACTAAGCATGGTATAAGCATAAAACAACAAATGTAAATTTGTCATCATAACTGTGCATCAAAGTGTCATGCTATCCTAGTATCATCAACAAGTATCATAATGTCTAAATACAATCCAAGTAATTGTCCAAAACAAAAGTGAAATGAGGGGCACTACAGGTGGAGCCTACTCCTGTTGAGGTGGAGTATTGGTAGGTGTGAGAGTCCTTGCTATAGTGGACAGTGTTCTCTTGGTTATTTCTCCTATAGAGGTGGAGGGGTTTGTTGGAAGACGCAGCTTTTCAAATCCATCAGCACTTCCCTATTTATGGACTCAAAAATAGGTTCCATATGCCTTGTTTCTGGTCAGTCTAAGATCAAAAGATGCTCAAGAAGATGGGTAAGAGTGAAGATAAGGACTGTGAAGATGCCGAGGGCCCAGATTGGAGGAAGTTTGTCTCCCAAATTGGCAAATATTGAAACCTGATTAACAATGCTAATTATGGGAATGTTCCTCTTTTGTTTTAATGGCTGCTCTAAAATTTTTGATTCTTAACTTTATTATTCCGGACTGCTATTACATTATAGCTTTGATATGGTTAAGTATCTATTGGTCTTTGGTTGCTCTTATTAATGGTCGTGCACCATTAGCTGGATTAGCTTTGGTATTATGTTTCTGATTAAGCTTGTTATGGTGCTATGGTTACAATTTTGGAAGCTTGGCCTGCGTGTCATCTTGGTTTTTGGTGTTTGGTTTGTTATTGTTTTTTGGTGCTGGCTGGTGTTGTCTTTCCCAGTCCGTTTCTCTTTTGCTGTTCTGGCTATGTAACCATGGGATCAGGGCCCTTCCCCTACTTATCTAATAAAAAACAAATAGAGTATTTTGAGATAAACTCAAATAGGTGTAGCCTTTGGTAGATTCTAAGCAACCCAAAGAAATTTATAATGAAAATTAGCTTTACTTGGGCTGTATAAATGTGATTTGATTGTTGGAATACATGAAAAGAGAAATAATATCATTCTGTAGCTATTAAAGTACTTATCCACTATAATCTTTCTATGATCACTTATGATTTGAAGCAAGCAATTGAGTGACAACTATCCTAATCTGTTGAAGTAGATATGTAGGAACTCACAATTGGTACAACATATGGACTTGAATTTCGAGTAGAAATAAGATAATCTATAGCAAATAAAGCTCTTATCCATCATAATCTTTTTGTGATCAACCATGTGATCTGTGGCAAGCATTTGAGAGACGAATATCCTAGATTGTTAAGGAAGAGCTGTTGAAACTATCATCAATTACATATGGTATTCAACTGTGAGGGTTTGATACCAATTTCATACGGTTCCTTTGGTATAAAGAGAAAAGGAGATGAAACAAAAAATTTGAGTCAAGAATGTCATAACATCTCACTCAAGATAATTTTATTGACAAATCAAAGGAAAATGCAAAGGAAAGAAGATCCTCTTTAAGTAATAAGGGCAACCTTGGATCATAATAACATGTGGTCTTTTACCTAAAAAGTACTACTGCTAAATGCAATCTTTGAGAGTTCCATGCAGCCTCTTTCTAATATACACTGATGTTAAAGAAAACCCCTATGCCTTGGGATTTACCACATACTCTACAGCCCCTTCTTTGAGAGTTGAGGTATAATTGAATACTTTGGTGTTGTATTCTTCGTAGGAACATAGATCAATTCCTTAGTATGATATGATCTCATTGTGTAACATGTTTAAACTGTATGCGAATAAATTTCACTTCTTTTTAGGCCTTATATGTGATTAGCTGTTTTCTTTGAATTTTGTTGCAACGATTGAGATATTTAACAATTAATAATTTAATACTTTAAAAAATAAGGATATCATTCCTTTCTTGAAGTCACTGTTGTCATCCTATTCTTCTAGCTATAAATTCAAATTCACTGGTAAAATATTTGCATAGTTTTCAGTCTTTAACTTTGTTTCTTTTTTCTCAAAACAGGTTTCTTCAAGGCCCAGAAACTGATCGAGCAACTGTGAAAGAAATAAGAGAAGCCATTGATAATCAAATGGAAGTCACTGTGCAATTAATAAACTATACAAAGAGTGGTAAGAAACTAATCAAATTAATTGAAACCAATTATGCATGAGAAATTAGCAATTACCCTTTATTGAGGTGCTACAATTTTATTGATTGCCTCATTATTCTAGAGAATTAATTGACAAGAAGCATTTATTTTAAGAAATTCAAATGACATAATTCCATCTTATGAATTTATCTTTTTCAATTTTTTTTCATAACTTGAATCATCTGCTGCTTTTGCTCGGGCTTGCATTTAGCTGGTAGTAGCAATTCTCATTATCATATTCTTCTTCTATCTAACTTGTTATATCATAGTTCTAGGAACTATTGTTTCACATAGGTACTAGAAGTGGAAGTTGTTATTCAGGTTGTGGTCATTGATTTTATGGTTTAATAGACTATTTTTCTTCTCATTGGAATTAATATATCATTGATTAATTTTCCTTCCCATCCAATTTATGACTCATTAAGACAATCTTTATATTTTGTAGCTTGGAAGGCAATAAAGGGAAAATCAATTGTGTTTCATTGTTGTTGTACTTTGGCCAATGCACATAACAAATAAACAAATATTGGTAGCTACCTTAATGACATACATGTTAGGATTCGGAGTAAAATGTCTAACACCCAATGATTTTGAATTCTTATTTAGGAAAAGTTATTTTATTGTGATGTTTCCTATACATATTTGCAATATTTTTTGTTCTTTTCAAATATTCACATATAAAATATTGGGGCCCTACATTTTCTTCAATTCTTCCAATAATCATTGTTAAAAAAAAATAGTATATTCTAATTGCATTTGATATGGATGATAGTAGTGTCTGAGTATCTCCTTCATTCTCCAGGTTGCTTGGATCAGTTAATCATATTTATTTGTTCGTGTGGATTGAGCAATATCGTTTCTCTTAGTTATATAACCTAAGCTATGTTCCTTCTCTTACTTATACATATCTACATCTTTGTTATCGGGATTGCACATGTGGAGTGATATCTTGACACTGATATGCTTTCAAGCAATGTCACTAGTAGTATATTTTTCTATATTGATTTTCTAGTACTTGGTGGATTTATAAGCACTTATAATGCAATAGAATTTTGTACTTCCATTTCTTCCACAAAATATTCTATTGTCAATTTTCTATAGGATTATCCTATTTGAGTTTGAGATCCAGATTCCTGAAGTAATCCAAGGAAAAGAAATCTAAATTTCAGGATTCATTGTGTTATATTGGAAGAAAAATATATTTAAAAACCAGAAAGAAGAAATATCTTTCATTCATTCACATGCCAAAATAATATAGAACAAAAATCATAATTTTATCAATTAAAAGTTTTATACATATTTTTTGAGAAAAGATGAACTAATGTGTTTGGGTTCAATTCATTGTGCACAATTTAATATTAATACAAAAGATACAAAAGATGAAAGAACAATGTGTAAGATGAATTTCTGAATGTTATCAAAGAAGTTGCACCATATAAAAAGTGTTAGTGGTACATAATATTGGGCCATAGGTGTCAATTTCTATAGCCAACTTTGGTGCTGGAAGGCAAAGCTCCACACCTTGTGTTAGACTTTTTATATTAGATGTACCCGAAATTGTTGGTTTCATCATGTGCATACGATTTTACCAAAGCCTAATTAGGTAGTTAGGTTGTCATAAGTTATTAGCATTAGCTATTTTAGTATTTTGAGTAATTAGGATGTTAGAATTAGTAAGCTGCTATATAAGCCAGCCAATAAGGGTTAACTATGTAAGATTAGAATTCTAAAATTTAGGGCTCCTCCATTTGGAAAAAAATTGTGAATATGATAACACACGAGAGTGTTGGATAAGTGTGAGGAGATCTTTTATGAAAAACTCCATGAGAGGAGCTTATTGATGTAATTTTATTATGTGTTTATAAGGATTTCCTGCATAAGATATAATCTTGGGCCCTTTTCTAAGCAAGTTGAGTTCCTATTGTTCTCACATGGCATGAGAGTCCATTTCCCCATAGACACATTCGAGAACTTTTTCCAACATGGTATTATATTAGGTTCTTTGCAAAAGTCATTTTTTGAGAAAATTTAGATCATATAGAGAGAAAAATTCATTGTTTAAGGCAACATATTGATTTTCCCATATTTGTCTAGTTTTCCCACAAATATTGATTTTTCTCCTCTCATCTCTCTTTTAAATTTCTATTAAATTTTCCTTTTAGAAGAAGAAATAGGCTTTGGTTAGGATGAAATTTGATTTGGGGAATCAATTTTAAGGGGTACTATGAGTTTTTTGGAAAAAAAACAATTTCGAGATTTTGAGTTTTCTGAAAAAATAAAAAACAATTACTATATTTGGGCATAATGGGGAAAGAACTCAACTAAGGTTTTTTACAGCCTCAGTTCAATTGCAAAAAAAATATTGTTGAATTTTCCCTTATTTAAAAAAATGAAAAAACAAATTTTAGGCCAACTAGGGGAGAAGCTAGCTCTGGAACAAGACCAACTAGCCCAACTTGAGTCATGTTGACCTTGACCAGCCTAGTTTCAGCTTGGTCAGCCTCAATTGCATTGGCCCCAACTTGTTTTTTTCCCGGTACTCAAACATAGCCAAACCAACCTTATTCTTTAAGTCCACCTAACCACATTGTTTCCCACATCTCCAACCATAGGCCACCTTATTCCATAGGAAATGTTTGGGGATTGGAGATTGGGAATGCCAATGAAATGTCATCGAGGTAAACTCAAGTCTGATGCTTTGGTGATAAAAGTTTCTAAGTAATTAGGTCAATATTTTGGGGTTTGGGTGGATGGTATGAAGGTAAGAGAAACGCTGACAGATTGAAACTCTGACAAAACACAAAGAACACCCTAAAAACATCCCAAACTTAGAATTTTCACAAACTTATGCAGATTTTTGACACTAGAAATGGTTTGCAAAAGACAATATTTAGGCAAAACACAAGAATGAAAACTCATACAAATGTCCCTTAGATTGGATATAAACAAGGGAAAAGAGAAACCTAAGTGGACAAACAAACAAGGACTCAACGAAAATTTTGACACTACAAGATTGAGTCCCAATAAACATTCTATATGATGTTGTCTTTGGATTGCTAATGCAGCATTTCAATTAACAATGCATCATTTGGATTTGTAATGACCCTCACCACTGATTGGTACATTTTTGCGATTGTTTTTATTTGTCTAACAATGCAAGCATTTTGTCAAACAGTTGTCATACTGTTGTGCTGAGATATTTCTAAGTTATTTCCAGGTGGTTTTAATCGCAGAAGTTCGTTATATGTTTTAGGAAATTCATTGTAGTATATTTCTTCCACCATAGGAAGGACAAAATGATAGACATGTGTAGGAATTGTAAAATACAATTTTTGTTGTTTACAATGAATATAAAGGCTAATATACTAACTCAAAAAAAATATTTTTAAATATTTATATCAGCAATCATATTAAATTGTGGAACTCTCTGAGTGCAGGCCATACTAAAACTATCTGCTACCATTACATTAAATCCTTCAATTCTCTGTAGGTATTCCTCTCTTAGCTACCAGAGTTGAGCCTATAAAATTGTGGTTTTCCCCACTATCAACCAAGACTGTAACTCATTGCCCCTATAAGACTCATGCATTTTGAAAGAGTTAAATTTGGGAGTACCTAAAAGAGTAGCAATGGTTCGACCCTTCACCTCCTTAGGTGACTGCTCACCATCTCTCACCTGCTCATCATCCAAGCTATTGTGCTAAGCTTCCTTGTACTTGTTCTACCTCCTCTTCCTCTTCACTATCAGAAAGTACCTCTATATAATGCACCTTACCATTTCCCATACATCTATGACCTAGTTCCCAAAGCTCCTTACAACTGAAACATAATTTCTTTCTCGTCAATTCCTTGCAAGCCTCATCATCCAATCTGTCTTTCTTAGGCCACTCCTTTTGGAAAGGTTTCTTATCTTTATCCTTCTTTTGTGGAAATCCCTTTGACTGAAATTTTTATTTTGAGGTAGATGATTCCATGTCTTCGGCCTTCTTAATGGCCTCCTACACTAGAGAAGGATTGAGGGGCTTTATCCACCACCTCAATGGATCATCTAGACCACCCATGAACAACACTATCAATCTCCTCTTTGAAATGTTTGTCACTAGCATAGAGGACCTCTAAAAATATGCAATTTAGGTATCCACTGAACCCCACTGCTTAAGCTGAACTAACTCCTTAAAATGGAGTTCTGGATCCTTCTTATCGAACCTGTCAATCAACCTCTCCATAAATTTTGCATAGGAATCATTCTAGTCATGACCTAAGGTTACCATTTTGTGATGCCTTCATTCCTGTGAACTTCCATCCAAATGTATTGGAACATACTTGATGGCCTCATCCTCTGGCATTGGATTGAGATGAAAGTAAGTGTCCAATTTTTGCACCCATGCCCTAGTGGTGGTTTTACTTGAACCATCATAATAAGGAATAACAACTTCCCAACCTTCCTCTGCAGGTCTTGATTGTGTTTTCTACCACCTCGGCTTGGCCTATGCCTCATCCTAAGGTCCATGACTCCATATAATCACAAAAATATCTCAACTTGGAATTCCATGCCCAAATTCCTCCAATCCCGTAGCTCCTATTGTGTTGGCTCATGATCAACTTGAGGAATGATTCTAGGAGGTAAATTTGGCATCAAAGGCCTAGTGTTTGCTGATCCAGTTCTATTACATGGTCTTCCTCCTCCATTGTTCATGGAACCATCACCATTTCCAATATTTCTTTCATTCCCTTGTTCTCCACCATGATTCCCACCATTGTGAAATGTGCTAGTCAATTTTTTTTCTTGAAATTATCACAACACAACCAGCACTGTGCCAATGGATTAGCGTTAGCTTCAAAATGGAAATCAAATGAAATGCACTCAACGCCAAGAATGTGCACACAAGATCATTTGGAAGGCGAGGTGCTAACATATGGCAGAGGAAACTGAATTATAACTGAAGTAATTACAACTAAAAATAGAAAGAGGCGGTGAACCAGCCATGAACAATTTCCACACTTCCACTTATTCAGTGGGGGGAAAATGAAACAAAAACAAACTAATTCATCCGCTGCAGCGGGCATCCACTCATGAGTGGGGATTCACCACTTTTCAGTGGATGAGAAAGAGAGATACAATGTAATTTCCTCCACACTGGCGGTAAACCGTCTAGGGGTTATAATGTTTGCATTAGAAATCACAAGTAAATGCAGTAATAACAATGGTTGGATTAGTACTACTAATTCACAACCTTACAATTAAAGAAATCTGCAATTTACAAGTGTTACAATGATAGAAATAATGCAAATAAGAGAAGGATGAATCTTTCAAGTTTTAAACCTCTCAAATACTAAAATTGAAGCCAAAAACTAAACTTATTGAAATCTGATAATAAAAACTAGCATACTGAAAATGTCAACCAACAAACTGTAAATCAATGAAATGCTCATAACTCTTTCAATATACCTCTGAATTGAATGAAATGAAATGCAAAGGCTCTTTGGAGGATAGGCGCCTAAATTGCAACGTTGAAACAGCTTCAAAACACCTTCAATTATTTGGCACGAACTTCAATGCCTCCCTGAAAGGTACGACCTAGCTGAAAGGTACGATTTGCTTTTTAAAATCAAATACTTGGAATTAAATCCCAATCTTCTATGGGAAGGGTTGCCCTTGGTCCACAATCACATATCATTAATGCCCAAAACAAGATTCAATTTGATCAAAGAGCTGTGAACAAAAAACACTTTCAGCTGTAGACAAACCGGTAATTGAAAACTGATAAAAACTCCAAAATTCTTCAACTATTAAACGCAATCTGCTAGTCTGGATGAGAAGCATCCATGAAGCCAACTAGGTGTTATCTTTCAAACACGAAATTGGTTAATTGCTAGAAGGTAAGCATTCCTCGAAGCTGAATTTACAATGTCATTTTGATAGCATAACTTTAGCATAAACATTGGATGATGAAAGCTGGAGCAAAACTTCTCTTTTATAGAAAAAGAGATGACTTCTCAAATTCCCAAAACTCCTCCAAGAATGGGATGCCAAAAGGTCCCTTTGAAATATTTTCAAATTAAAAAATATTAAATCCTCCTTAGAATGGCGTCTATTTCAAGACATAATGAAAACTTTATTAAATATATAATTTCTCCTTAATGAAGGCATCCCCCTTCATGTCCACCTTTTAAACACAACTTGAAGTTAGTGCACTAGGTCAAGGGGTCAACTTGAAATTATAACATTTTATGCCTTAAATGAATGAATTCACCAAAATATTGCTTTTTAAAGCCAAACACCAAAACCAACAACTGCTCCAACTATAAAAGACTTACTGAAGTGTTGACAACTGAGATACTGCTAAAAATAGAACTTACTATAAATAGAACTTACTAAAAATAGTAAATTCCAAGAAATGCCACAAAACCTCCAACAAAGGAAACCCTAATTTCACCCCAACTAGCCTACGGGCCTCCGGAATAGGCTGATGAGCAACTCAGTTGATCACTGATGAGAAGGGGACATTACCGTCCGCCCTCCTCTCGATTGCTTGTCCTCAAGCAACCAAAAAACTGGATGTTGCAAAATATGTTCACCTTCCCATGTTGCATCTTCAATAGGCAAGTTCCTCCATCTAACCAAGTACCTCTTGATTGTTCTTCTCCTCAAGGAGCGCTCCCTAGTGTCAAGAACCTCTTCTGGAATCAACACCAACTACCCTTCTTCATCTAATAGAGGTAACTCTGAAGTAGCCACCACATTGTGCCCAAGCTCCTTCTTGAGGTGTGACACATGAAAAATGTTGTGAACTTTGCTATCAGCTGGAAGCTCTAACTCATACACTACTTCACCAATCCTTTTGGTGACTTTGAATGGACCATAAAAACATGGCTTTAACTTTTCTGCACCATTCTTCTTGAGGGAAGACTGCCTGTAGGGCTGGAGTCTTAAGTAAACCATGTCTCCCACTTCAAAAGAACGTTCAACACGCTGTTGATCAGCGTATAACTTCTGCTGGTTTTGAGTTTGTTGCAGATTTTCCTTTAATGACTTAAAGATGTCTTGACTTCATTGAAGCATATCCTTCGCCTGTGGAGCTCTACTATCACCAAACACCAAATCTACAAAGTTAGGAGCATCATATCCATAAAGAGCCATAAAAGGAGACATCTTAATTGACATATGGTAGGAAGAATTATAACATAACTCCCCCAAATGAAGCCACTTAACCCAAGCTGTTTGCTGCCCCGAAACATAATTTCTGAGTTAGCCTTCTAACCACTTGTTGACAATGTTGGATTTCCCATCCGTTTGCGGGTGATAACCAGTGCTTGGAGTGAGCACTGTACCACTCAGCTTGAAGATCTCCTGCCAAAACGCACTTAGGAATTTGCTGTCCCTATCATTGACAATGGTTTTAGGCAAACCATGCAAATGGAAAACTTCTCTAAAAAACAACTCAGCAACTTGAGCTGCTGTAAATGAAGTTGTGATAGCAAAAAATGAGAAAACTTTGTCAATCTATTTACCACAACAAAAATACAATCTCTCCCTTGCACTTTTGGTAACCCTGTGATAAAATCCATTGCAATGCTCTCCCATTTTTTATTTGGAATTGGCAAGGGCTGTAACAAACCAGCTGGAAAAGAGTGTTCATTTTTATTCATTTGACAAGTAGAACACTCCCTTATGTAATGCAAGACTTCTTCCTTCATCCCCTTCCAAGAAAATCTTTCTTGGATCTGCTTATAAGTCTTGAAAAAAACATGATGACCAGCAAGAGGAACATCATGAAAAGATTGTAGAATCTTCTTCTTAAGCTTAGATTCAGGCACTAAAAAGATTCTACCTTTATAGAGGATCAAACCATCAACCAGCTGGTACCTTTCATCTTTCAAATGACCTTATACTATGTTGATTGCAAATTGATTTTTTGCATAATCAGCAACAATTAATTCTTTCCAACCAGTTGTAAGATCACAAAGTGATTGCAAATGAGGTCTTCTTGATAAAGCATCCACCACTATATTGTTCTTCCCTTTGACATACTCAATGTCAAAGTTGTAAGCTTGGAGCTTATTCACCCACTTCTGCTGCCTTTCACTCAAATATTTTTGGTGCATAAAATGTTTAAGACTGTTATGATCAGTCTTAACAAAAAATTTACTTCCCACCAAGTATTGACGAAACTTAGACAATGCATGCATAATAGCAAACATTTCTTTGTCATAAATTGAATATGATTTTTCTATTCCTCTCAACTTTCTGCTCTCAAAGACAATGGGGTGTTTGTCTTGCATGGGAACAACTCCTACTCTCTCACCTGAAGCATCACATTGCAGCTCAAAGGGCTTTGTGAAATCTGGCAGGGCCAACACTGGATATGAGCTCATTATGTGCTTGAACTTGTCAAAGACTCCTTGTGCCTTATCTGTCCATAGGAAAGCTCCTTTCTTTGTAAGATCTGTAAGGGGGGCTGCCATGTGAGAATATCCCTTGACAAATCTTCTGTAAAATCCACACAAACCCAAAAATCCCCTCAAGTGAGAAATATTCTTTGGAGGTGGCCAATCAAGGATGGCTTTAATCTTTTTAGGATCAACTTTGACACCCTTAACACTAATGATGTGGCCGAGATACAACAGCTCCGTCATCCCGAACTCACACTTTGATTCTTTGGCAAACAAGCATTCCGCCTCTAATATGTTAAGCACTTCTTCTAAGTGCTTGAGGTGCTCTTCCCAAGATTTACTGAAAATGAGGATATCGTCGAAGAAGATGAGCACGAACTTCCTCAACTGCTGCCTAAAAATCTTGTTCATACAAGATTGGAATGTTGCTGGAGCACTTGTCAAACCAAATGGCATGACAAGAAATTCAAAATGCCCAAAATGGCATCTAAATGCTTTTTTTTCAATATCCACCTCTTCATCCTGATTTGATGGTAGCCCGAACGGAGATCAATCTTTGAGAAAAGCATAGCCCCATGGAGCTCATTGTAAGCTCATCTATCTAGGAATAGGATTCTATTCTTGATTGTCTTCTGACTCAATGCGTGGTAGTCAACACACATACACATTGTGCCATCCTTCTTTTTAACCAACACCACTGCTAAAGCAAAAGGGATTTTGCTTGGCCGAATAAACCCCATCTCCAAAAGCTCCTTGATGGTTTTTTCAATTTCATCTTTCTGCTTCTTGGGATAATGGTAAGGTATGGTGATGACTGGCTTTGCTCCTTCTAATTCAATCGCATGCTCAAAACCTCTTTCAGGAGGTCTCCCAGGAGGTAGGCTACCAAAGACTTTGCTCTTCTTGGAAAGTAAGGCTTGAATATCAGGATGATATTTCCTTTTCTCTTCCACTGTATCAGCTGGTAGGACCAAACACTCTGTTGTCCATTCAACTTGATCATGACGGATCAACCTCTCCATTCTCTTGAAAGACACAATTTGAGGTCCTCCATTTGACATCCCTCTCAAAACAACATTCTTACCATTTGACTGAAATTTCAATTCCATAGTTTGCAAGTTCAATGTAATCTCTCCAAGAGATCACATCCATTGTATCCCCAACACAACATCGGTATCTCCAATACCAACAACATAAAAATCATCTTTTAACTCATAATTTCCCAACTGAATAGAAAGGTTAGGAATCTTCCTTGTGCAAGACATGGTGAAACCATCAGCTACCATTACCTTGAAGCCTTCAAATTCTTCAGTCTTCAAACCTCTTTTTGCTACTAATCCTTCGTCAATAAAATTGTGAGTTGCTCCAGTATCAATTAGAGCAATAATCCTTTGGGAACCAACCACTCCACGAACCCGAAAGGATTCATTTTTTTGAAAACTTGAAAGTTGTGCAAAAGCACTACCATCTCTATAACGTCGTAAAAACACATATGCTAATTATATCCTTAAGTTCCCAAATTTACTTTCATCATTATAATCAAATGAGATATCATACATCAATGAATTAAAGTATATTAAAACAAGGTGGTGCCTTCATTAGTTATTGCCATGAAGGCTTACACATGAGTTATCATCACAACAATGCATGTACTTTTAAATACTGAAATATGAATTAAGAAAGAAAAAACAAGATCATAAGTGCATCCACAAAGAAACCATAACACAGATTTTCATGAGTGGAAAACCCTCGTAGGGATGAAAAACCACTTGTAAAAGTGCCTCACTGGCGAAGCCTTACTGGCTACAAAATCTTACTTGTTACATGATGTCATACTAGAAATGATACCAGATGCCTCTCTGGCAATGATCATACTATCCCCCGGACATGACCATTTACTTTTCAATACACTTTTCAAGATACTATAGCAAACAATTACAAAAGCTCGCATGGTACTTCTACATTACAATTATCTCTATCCACATTTCATATCATAATATTCATAGAATTGGACTCTTAACATATAAGTAGCCCATTTGTCCAGCATGAAGTTACAAGATACATTTTCCAATTTCACCAAGGTATCATCTTGCATACAAAGTTATAATAATGTCAATTCTTTCATCAAATATTCTCAAGTATTTGCATATGGGACAATTTAAGCTCCTATGACCTCTCGAGTAACACACAAGTAGACTGAAAACATAAGCCAATCGCATGAAGCTTTAAGAAGTAATCCTAGCACTACTAAAATGCACACATGCCTATGCACTTATAACAAGAATGTTTACTTCTAAACTCATTGATTCATAGAGGGTTTGACAGTAAGCAAATAAAACTATAAAATAGTTAAGAAGGTATAGCTTATGCATGTATGAGTATATATTCTTATAAAATTCAGAACTCATTTTAATTTGAACAAAAAAAAAAAAAGAAATTACCATGAGTAGAATGCCCTATATAAAAGGCCTTAAACTTTAAACTATGGTTCAATAGCAGCCAAATATATGTAAATGTACATTACTTGTATTTAATATCTAAACTTCCAATTTATGACTAGTATGCAGTGTATTATGCCAAAAAATATTCTAATCAATGGTCAGAGTTTTGTATTAATAATTTATTGTTGAAGGGATTTTAAATATGATCTACAAAGGTGTATTCGGATCCATAATTGTACCCTTGCAAGGCTATAAATATCTACCAAAAACAGATTCATAAAATAAAATTAAAAGATCTTATTCCGATATACCCTCTATATATAGATAATTTCAATAGGTCCTATATTTATTACCATATAAAAAGATCAGGATATGAATTGATGTATATGTATATATCGACATTTGATAAAAAAAAATATATATAGTTACAAATACCCAAGAATAAGTCCAAACTACTAGTTATTAAATGCAATTCCTCTAGTAGAAAACAAAATTTGAAAGAAACGGAATCATCTTTATAATTCATAACCAATAGAAATTAACATCTAGTTTATATTTATTTATGGGCAATAAATTTCCTTTAACTGTCAGAGATATGGTTGTTGATTCCTATAGAATAATCCTTACTACGATCACCATCCCTTTAGGAAATAAAAATGAGTACAATGATGCACGATAGATGAGAAATCTAGTGATAAATCTGAGAGTAGATTTCACTAAACAAAACTTCTATAGACTTCACAAAATAAAAATGTATCGGCCTAAATATATATGATCTAATGATCTGTTTTGTTATCAATGCTATTATAAGAGATTACAACTACAACAACAACCACAGTTGTCGGAAACACTGAAGTTTGCAAACAATGATAATACTAATTCAACAATACTTTCCAACAAAATACCAAGCTACGAGGGACATCCTACTTGTTTTCTAAAAAAAAATTGAACACGTCTAAGAAGCAAGCTCTGTCTAGTAATAAAAGTAAATGGGTCAACTTCAATTTGTTTCCAAATTAATAGCAGGTTTTGAGTTCAGATCCCAGGGGGCAATGCGCGCTTCTTCTCTTCCAATAACTAGGAGTGATGACTCTTCCGATGACTCCAATGGTAAAGAGGATGTCGATTGCATGGCAGAGAGACTAAGAATTAGGTATAGAAAGAAACTGCCTTACAAGGAAGCAGATGAGTTGGAAGACGAACAGATTGGAAAGAATAAGAAGATACAAACTAGCCCACAAAAGTAATTACATTGGATGTGTAATGTCCCCTTCTCATCAGTGATTAGCCTTGCAGTTCATCAGTCTATTCCGGAACCCGTAGACTGGAATGAGGTGAAATTAGGGTTTCTTGGCTTGGAGTTTTGTGGCATTTCATGTTATTTACTATTTTTAGTAAATGCTAGTTGTGGTAGTTGCAGTTGTCCATTCTTAGTCCTTTGCAGTTGGAGCAGTTGTTATTATTTGGCTTGGTCTTCAGAAAGCTTTATTTGGCGAAAAAATATTTAATTAAAGGCATTTTTGTTTTAATTCACTGTTGACCCCCCCCCTTGGCCTAAGGAGATAACTTAAGTTGTTTTTAAAGTGGGGCCATGAAGGGTACGCCTTCATTATAAGATTATTTAGTCTTTATTCAAATATTACTTCAGCTTGAATTTGGACGCCACTTTTATAAATGTTACTTTTTGAATAAAGTGAATTTCTCATGAGGCTTTTGGGACGCCACTTTGAGAAGTTGAATGGTTTTTGGAATTCAAAGGGACTTCTGTGTCTTTTGATCTGCTTCTCAGGCAATTGAAGAGTTTTGGTGAGCTCTTATTTATTGAAGGCTTTTGCTCTAGCATTTCATCCATGAAAATTATGCTAAAGTTATGCTGTCGAAATGACAATTGACATATTGCTTCGAGGATGTCTACCTCCTAGCTTTTCATCCAATTTCGTGTTTGCAATATAACACCTAGTTGGCTACATTGCTGCTTCTCAACATCAGACTAGCAGATTGAGCATCAAAGATTGAAGATTTTGGAGTTTTTTCACAGCTCTGGTTTCCTGGTTTTTATACAGCTGAAGCTGATTTTTGTTCATAACTATTGGAGTGATTTTATTTTTGTTCTGGGTACTTGAGCAATCTATTTGTTGATACAAGGCGCCACTTTCCTCCAAGAATTGGAATTTAATTCCAAGTATTTAATTTTATCTTGCAAAATCGATTTCTTGAGGAGGCCGTACCATTTTGAGGTGCATTGGGATTCGTGCTAAATAATCTGGAGACTTTGGTGGCTGTTTCTGGATTGTATCTTGGGCGCCAGACTTCTAGGGAGTATTTGCAACTTATTTCACGTCATTCGGAGGAGAATTGAGTGAGTTATGATCATTTCATTGATTCTCATAGTTGCAGATTGATATTTCCAGTTTACAGTTTTTGTATCAGATTTGAGAAGTTCTGATTTCTGATTTATTATCAGCTGTTAGAGAGTTAACAATCATTGAAAAACATCTATTATTCTTGTGTTTGGAGATTATTGTAATTCCTATGTAATTTGCAGCTTATTTCTCATTTGTACAAACTGTAAACAGTAGTACTGTTCCAGTTTTAATTGCTGCAATTCTTTCTTATCTTCTCACATAAGTCCCCTGGATGGTTTACCGCCAGTGTGGTTAAATTGATTATAATATCTTGTACCCACTCATAGTGGTGAATCCCCACAGCTCTGTGGATGCCCGCCGCAGCGGACGAATTGTTTTTATTGTAATCTTTTCCCCCCACTGTTTGGTGGTAGTGTGGAACTGTTTCTCATGGCTGGTTATCCGCCTATCATTTCTTAATTTCAATTTTACAACCTCCGTCATATGTTAGCACCTCGCCCTCAGTGGGATCTTGAGTGCACATTCTTGACGTTGAGTAGTTTCCATTCCAAGTTCAGATTTCAGTTTGATGCTAAGGCTAATCAAGTTGGCAAGTGTTGGTTTGTATTGTGTAAAACTATCAAAAAAATTGGTTAGCATATTTCAGTGGTATCAGAGCAGAAGACCCTGCCATCCTGTGGCAAATTGCAGTTGGTTAACTGATGAGTGAAAGAGACACTAGGCCATACACCAGTAGTCAGGCTAGAAATCAGCATCAGTTTCCGCCCGTTCCAGAGGCAGATACCTTCTCAGAAGTCCTAAGAGATCTTGGTAAAACAGTGGAAGGTTCAAAGAAGTCAGTGGAAGTGGTTGATCACACAGTTGTAATAATGTCGGATTCTGTAAGGAGAGATAATGAAGAGAGGGATAGAGTGGAGAAGAAGTTTGATGGGATGATAGACATGATGTCTTGATTATTGTCCAAATTGGACCAGCAAGCAGCTCAGAATATCATTCAGCCCCAAAATAACTCAAGTGGAGAAAGCAGTAGGGTTAATGGAAATAATAATAATGGCAGTCCTGAGGTGAATACTAGAGACAAAATTGTGGGTCAGCATACTGCAATTCATAGTGGGTCATCCTCTAGACCCCTTTTCTTCGTTTTCACACCAAGGGAAGAGCAGCAACCAGTTGAGGCTACTCCAAACTTTGCTGATGATGCTCGTCAAGCTTACATGGAGTACGTTTCTTTACCTCTTGATTTGAGGGGTACTTGGACCTTTGATCAATACATGAATCAAAGGAGTCGAAGAAATGGTGGAAGGAATGATCAACGTCCTCCTACAACACCTAGAAATGATTTCTACCAGGCATTGGGAAAGATCACCATGGAACATTTTGATGGTAGTATTAAGTGTACAGCCAGGTCATGGGTACAAAAGTTAGATAACTACCTCTCTCTTAGACCTATGCCGGAAGAAGATGCTATCAAATTTGCTACCTTGCATTTAGATGGCATAGCTCATGAATGGTGGACTCATGGTTTGGTCACTCTTGGCCATAATCTCATTCGCACATATGGAGAGTTTACCAATAAGTTGATTGAAATATTTGACACCAAAGATCCAGAATTGAGATTTAGAGAATTGGCACAGTTGAAACAGCAAGGATCTTTAGAAAGCTATGTGGCTGATTTTCAGAGGTTGTCAGTAATGGTGCCTAACATTACTGAACGAAGACTTGTGGTTCTTTTTGCTGAAGGTTTAATGGAGCCTTTGAAGGGTTGGGTCAAAGCATTTGATCCACCAACATTAGATGAAGCTATCAAGAAAGCTAGGAGCATGGAGTTAGCAGCCCCAAGGCCTAAGTTTCACTCAAAACCATTCAGCCATAAGAAAGATAAAAAGCCTTCTTCAAATCTGCCCAAGAAGTTTCCACCAAGGCTGTCCGAAGAGCTCAAAGAACAACTTAGAAAGGATGGAGTTTGTTACACTTGCCGTGATCCTTGGGTTAAGGGTCATCGTTGCTATGGAAGAGGCAAAGCTAATCGAATGGAGGGCTATTCTGATTATGGATCAGAATCTGATTCGTCTGATCAACAATACGAATCAGCAAGTAGTGAAGGTGAAGAAGCTCCAGAAGACAAGTCCGAAGAGGTGGGAGATGGTAGTGCTTTTGCACAACTATCAAGCTTTCAAAAAAATGAATCTTTTAGGGTTCATGGAGTTGTGAATTCACAAAGGATAGTTGCCCTAATTGATACGGGAGCAACTCACAATTTTATTGATGGACTAGTTGCTAGAAAAGGATTGAAGACTGAAGAATTTGATGGTTTCAAGGTAATGGTTGCTGATGGTTTTACTATGTCTTGCACAAGGAAGATTCCTAACCTCTCTTTGCAATTGGGGAATCATGAAATTAAAGATGATTTTTATGTGGTGGGAATTGGAGACACTGATATTGTGTTGGGCATACAATGGCTGCGATCTCTTGGTGAGATCACATTGAATCGGTATAAACCATGAGCCAAATTTCCAAATTTTAAGAATGGAAGGAAGGTTAATTTAAGAGGATATCAAATGGAGGCCCTAATTGTATACTAAGAGGATGGAAAGGCTGATCCGACATGATCGCGTTGAATGGGCTGGCCGAGTGTATGGTTCTACCTCAAATTTATCCGCAGAGAAAAGGCAATATCACCTTGATATTCAAGCCTTAATTTCGAAGAAGAGCAAAGTCTTTGGAAGCTTACCTCCTGGAAGACCTCCTGAAAGAGGTTCTAAACATGTGATTGAGTTAGAAGAAGGAGCAAAACCGGTCATGACTACACCTTACCGCTATCCAAAGAGGCAGAAAGATGAAATTGAAAAAGCCATCAAGGAGTTGTTGGAAAGTGGTTTCATTAGACCAAGCAGGAGTCCTTTTGCTTCTGCAGTGGTGCTGGTCAAAAAGAAAGATGGCACACTGCGTATGTGTGTTGACTATCGCGCATTGAATCAGAAAACCATCAAGAATAGATATCCTATCCCTAGGATTGATGAGCTTATTGATGAGCTCCATGGGGCCATGTTCTTCTCGAAGATTGATCTTCGTTCAGGCTATCATCAAATCAGAATGTGGGAGGCGGATATAGAGAAGACAACGTTTAGATGCCATTTTGGGCATTTTGAATTTCTTGTCATGCCTTTTGGTTTGACAAATGCTCCAACTACATTCCAATCTTGTATGAACAAGATTTTCAGACAGCAGTTGAGGAAGTTTGTGCTCGTCTTCTTCGACGACATTCTCATATTTAGTAAGTCATGGGAAGAGCATCTTAAGCATTTGGAAGAAGTGCTTAGTATTTTAGAGGCGGAATGTTTGTTCGCCAAAGAATCAAAGTGTGAGTTCAGGATGACAGAACTCTTATATCTTGGCCACATTATCAATTCAAAGGGTGTGAAAGTTGATCCAGAAAAGATAAGGGCCATTCTTGATTGGCCAACTCCAAAGAATATCTCTCATTTGAGAGGATTTTTAGGGTTATGTGGATTTTATAGAAGATTTGTGAAAGGATATTCTCATCAAGCAGCACCTCTCACAGATCTTACAAAGAAAGGAGCTTTCCTTTGGACTAAGAAGGCACAAGAAATTTTTGATAAGTTTAAGCAAATCATGAGTACGTGTCCAGTGTTGGCACTTCCGGATTTTACAAAACCTTTTGAATTACAGTGTGATGCTTCAGGTGAAGGTGTTGGAGCTGTTCTAATGCAAGACAAACATCCCATTGTCTTCGAAAGCCGGAAGTTGAGAGGAGCAGAAAAAACTTACTCCATTTATGACAAAGAGATGCTTGCCATCATACATGCTTTGTCTAAATT
>VDFB02346204.1:0-45634 GCA_007258455.2 Sequoia sempervirens | reverse complement strand
TGAGACACATAATTATAGTCTTAAAATTTCATATTCCATACTTGAAAAACTTAATCACTTGGTACAAACCATTAGAAAAATGAAATATGATGCTATCTAGATTAACTCCACTAGATTTTAGCACATTTCATTGAGTAAAGTGAGAGAAACATAATTTTTACATGTGCCATTGTTTACCCTAACAAGGTTTTCACTAGTTTGCAGCAAATTCTTAATATCTTACACAAACATAAGCCAAATTGCATGAAAAAATCACAAATGGAAGGTGATTGAAGCATCTAACAAATACAATCAATGAGAAGCCACTCCTTGCCCATGTAGGGCCTCACAAGATCTGAAACAGGAAAATTCTGAAGAAAATGAATAAAATAGAGCTTTCTAATGATCAAATTCTTTCATTCAATCACTCACAAGGTACAAATGCATATAAAATACTTTTTATAGGCATCCAATATGACCTTTAAGATTCTAACAAATTCCTAACCACCTATCAATGCCTACCACTAAAGTGGCCTTTCATATTCCATATGCAATTTTACCATTTTTTCCAATTTTATACATTTATGTTGATAACTTTTGCATTTTTTTGAATTTGTCACAAACTTAACACTCCCAATGACCTAAATAAGTGAAAAATGACTTGGATTTCCCCTTGACATATGAATAATGACTCATTTAACATTATTACAAGGTAAAACAACATTTATTTGATCAATCCTCAAAATTTGCATGATGAAAACATAATGTAGTCAAGATGCTCCTGCATCATTTGCTTAATTAGGAAATAAGTAGACCGATTTACATTTTTGTAGATATGTGTGTGAAGATTATTCTTTTATTAGAATAAAATAGCAACACCTAAGTAGACTAGGGTACCTCAGGGTAGATGCTGCTAGAGGGTAGATAGCTGTTATAGAATAATTGTAGAAATTTACCTTCTAGGATGGGTGTTGAAATGGAGTTTAGAGAGTATAGGTTTTTTCTTTTACCAAAATCTATTGTTTGTTGTTGCAACAATATTTTTGTCCTTGTCCATGAAAATTAGTTCATTATGTATGTATGGACTCTGTGATAACACTCTCTACCATTCCTAGCATATATCTTGCATTTTTTTTCTGACCTGTAGATAGAAATACATGATGATGTATGGGAACGCACCAGATTCCACCTTGTAGATTGTTATCTTGCTAAAATTTCCATGAAAGGTTGGGTATTATTCAAGTTGGAAGAATTTTGAGGAAGTGTAAGCTTCATGGTTGGTCGGTAAAGTGATTCAACCATATTCTCGTCCACCAATTAAGGTGAGCGTCAAAAGAAACCTTGGATGTTTACAATACTATTTTGGTCTATGATGTAATCTTGATGTAACCCTGATGTAAAATATTTACATTGTATTGACTATGTGGCCTATGAGCTAAGTCAAACTTGGAAATTGTAATTTGACATTCGATATGAATATATATAAATCTTTGACTCATTTAATTAGACATGTGTTTCAATCATTGACTATGTCTACTTATGTATTTTTAAATTGAATATTCATAATGTCATTTGCAATAATATAAATGAAGTAATAATTTAGAATGGGTTATTACATCCATTATATGTTCCTGCTCGGATTAATGGTAACATTGTGACTGGTGTTATGGTTGATCCGATGAGCTAAGTGAATCTGATAATGGAGGAAACCTTGTTCATTAACACTCTTCATAAGGAGAAGTACGATGAGTCGCGATTCACTCTCCATACTCATGATGGGCTTTCTATTGCCCCTAAGGGTACCATTTCTTTGTCTAACCTGGTTGGGCCTAACGTTGTATATGTTTCAATTGTAGTGATTCTAGATTCTGACTTATTTAGGGCTAAGATAGGCTTTCCATGGCTAGCCTCCAAGAATACAGTCACCTATATAGTCCACAAGTGTCTAAAATTCCCCCATGAGGGCATGGTCCATGTTGTTCATGATACTAGCTATAGACCACTTGTGTCACATGGGGCCTTTTCTTTGGATCACTTTTGGCCTGCCCCAATCAGACCCCTCCCTCCTAGGAGATATTTTTTGTATTTAGTTTATGTTAAGTATAAGAGTAGGGGATCAATGCCAAAAGCTAGTTTTATTGTGTATCCCTATGTTGTTCTTATGAAATCTTGTATGCTATCATAGTATCAAGTTATCCCTTCTGCTTTGTCAAAAGGGGAGGAGAAGCTTGCTCTCACCTTGGAGCCTTCCCCTTCTACATATTCTACACCATTTTCTTCTTCTTCCTAGCCCTTAGTGGCATCCTCAATTCTTGTTTCTATGCCTCACATGGGAAGTAGAATGGTGCCTATGTGGTGAAAGTTAGAGTTTCAAACTTTTCAATTGCCTATTTTTTCCATAATTCCCCAACCCACCCTGTATGGCAAGGGGAAGTGTTCCCATGGGGTGGTCTCTACATCTCAACCTCTACTACTCCTACTATTCCTCCACCTTATCCTCAAATAGTGAATGGGAAGAGGTCTGCTTCTAGGGCACTTGTCTTTGTTTCTCCTTCTATTGTCATTTCTACTCCTATGCCTTCTCCTCTTGCTCCCACTCAAGAGACCACCCTTCAATGGGAAACAATTGTGAAGGAAGCTCTCGCAGTGGAGTAGTAGGGTCTGGCCTCTTCTCAAGTTGATTCCTCTAATGCTCATAGCTTCGATGTAACCGACTTGTGTGTGAGCATAAGTGCTTGAAAAAGGATCTAGCTCAAGAGCAAGCTACCTCACAGAAGATCAAGGAGGAGCTTGTTGTCTATGTTCCTATCTCTTCTATAGCTTGATCTACTTATATGTCATCTACTTCATATCCCATCACTTTCATCTTGCTTCTAGATCCTCCTTCAAGCTATGATGTCCCTCACCCCAAAAGGGTGTAGGTCTTCATCACTTCCTCAATGGAGCCTCCACTTCTCATGTCCCTTTCAACATCCCTCCTTTTTGTAGCCTATAAAGATGCCTAATACAAATGTGGCATCCTCTATGGGTCCCTCTTGTTCCTCATCTGCTTCTGCTTCCTCTATGGGGATCTCACATCCTTTGTTGAAGTGTAAGTTGGAGGATGACCTCACCTTGGGTGATGGTCATAAGAAAGCTTCATATTCTTTGGGGTCCAGTTCTATTTTGGCTTATGTTGTCCTTGTGACAGAGGCATCCCCCACATCCCTGAAGTTTGTCACTTCCCTTTTTGTTGAGGTTTCTAGTTACTCTCAAGTGTCGTGTCCTCCTCTCACTCTATTGACACATGGCACTCCTAAGAAGTGCATGTTCAACTTAGTGGATGATTTCCTGAATCTATCCTTGAATTTTGTAAAATTGATGACCTTTTCCTCATAGGATCTCAACAAAGAAGACCACAAGGGACCTTCTTCTTTGGCTCTTGTCGTAGGAGAGTCGAAGGGTACTGCCCTTGTTATCCATCCCTTGTAGGCTCACCCTCCTTCCCCCTATAATGATCTAGATTGGGAGCAAGATGATCTGCTGGATGATGAGGACTAGGGTGGTACCTCCTACATCTATAGATTAGATTTATTTGTTTGTTTATGTTCCCCAATACTTGTCTTTTGATGTTTTGTGATCCCAATTAGGGAGGAACCTTGCTACCCTTGTAGGTACTTAGATACAGCAATAGAAATATGCCATGCACTTCTTCTATTTGTGTCATCATTCATTTATGTGTCGTAATCTTACTTTTCTATATCAAGGATGATGAAAAGTGTTGGGGGCATTTAGGCCTTCTTCCATGTTGAACGACTAATTTTTATTTTACTTTTTCTTCATGTTTCCTTCACATTCTAAATAATTTTGGGATTGATCTGATAGTTCATACGTATACTATATTATATCTATCTATCTATATCTATAGACAATTTTGACCCTATATTATTAGAAACCCTCGTCTCTTGATTTCTTTGTCTCTGCTTGTTTGCTTCATGATGTTGTGGTTCTAATGTGTTGTCCCTCATGTGGTGACAACATACCATGAATATATCGCATCATGTACTCATGCCACAATGTCTCTTGTCTTTTTTTTTCTCCTTAGGACATCATGTTCTCATCTATATAGAACATGCCATCTTAAGGGGAGGCTATCATGCTTCTCTAATTTTCAATAAGGATAATTCTTTCAAAAGGGTTCCTTGGTGCAAAATTTATTTACAATGAATTCCTTGAAAAAAGGATCCCTTATTGAAAACCCTCATTTTCCAAAATGGTGTATTCTCTCAAAATGGAATCATTGATGAAAGGTTCTTTCAAAAGGATCCCTTGGTGAAAGAGTGGAAACTTTCCTTTCAAAAAAGGAGTACATTCTTTCTAAAAAGAAAGAGTTTGAAAACTTTACTTCCAAAAAGCAGCACTCTTTCCAATGGATTCCTTGGAAAAATATTTTTCAAAAGGATTCCTTGATGATAGAATCACTTGATTTCATATTTCAAAAGGAGTTTCAATTCAAAAGGGTCCCTTGGTGTCTTGATGTCTTGAGAAAAGGGTCCCCTATCTAAAGAACCCCTTCTTGAAAGCCTTCTCTTCAAAAGAATTCTTTGGTGTCTTGCAACTTGTGTCTTCTATCTAATATTTGATAGATTGTGTCTTGGTGTTTGATGTCTTATATCTTGGTGTCTAGCTTGGGGGTATCCTAACTGGACTTGCTTTTTCTATGACTATCCTGCAATGTAAGTTACAATAGCCACAAATCTATCTTATATCTGATCAGATTGTGTTTCATTGTGTCTTATTTTTTCTATTATGATTTGCTTTTTTTCCCAAAATGTTTTTCTATAGTTTACATGTTTATGGTGAGATTGTAGCTGGCTTTGCTGGATTGAAGACTTGTGTCCTCTTCACATCCTAGTGGGGCTCATTCTCTTTCACTTTAGGGTATGCTAGAGTGAAGGATTGCTTCCTCTATGTTATTTAGTATATTCTATTCAATCTCTTTCTACTTTATCTCACATATGCATGGACACATATGCTCGCTAAAGTGGGGGGCAAATGTAATGGCATAAATTTGCACCTAGTGTAATTTCCCATTAGATTACCTCATTTTAGCCTTACAAACTTGATAATGCAAAAACCTGCCACCTTTGTCTTGATTTTCACACGTGTCCTTGTCAAACTTCCAACGGGGATGGAATTTCTATCAAGGATGCCCACACACCGCATGAACTTCTACGTGCTACACTTCTATCATGATAGGATTCTTCGGTTAGTGGACATTGGGGTGTTATGATTCCCTATCAACCTACAAATTGTAATTTCCCTATGAATATTGACCCCTCAGAAATGAACCTTTACCCCTAAAATAGCCATTTGAACTTCATTCATTTCATTCTATCAGTCTCTCTAGCTTCTATCATTTCATACTTCACTTCTATTCACTCTCTTGCTCTCTTCACTTCCCTTCTACACCATTTTTCTTCCCCTCCATTTTTCTTGTTATTGCAGGTTGCCAAAGCCCTACTCCATTGGCATGGTTATCTTTATCTTCTCCTTCCTCTCTCAACTACTCAAGCATGTAGAAAGGAGGGTAATATCTGTCTACTTACTTATTTGCATTATCTTTTTTGTATAGTAGCATCTATATTGTCTTTACACTGTGCATTTTGTGTTTATTCTCTATTTCTTTATCATTTCTATATCTTATGGTCTATCAGTTGTTCATGGAGGTGGAAGCCCCAAAATGAGGGTTTGACTGAGGCAGATTCCAAAACATAGCCACAATATTTTCCCATTTCTTTGTGTGTAGGTACAATCTATTTGTGAGGAGCTTGCTAGAGAACTAGACCTTTTGTAAGATGGTGTTCTTCTTCCCTTTTCTAAATCATTTCATTATTAAAATAGTTTATATTTATAAGTTATAGTATTCTTCTTGTTTTTTTTTGTATTTCTGCATTTCCATGTTAAATTTTCAAACTAGAACTCTCAGATGATTAGCTCACCCTCTGAGTTTCATTCTGTAAACCTAACTCTCTATCTATGCAAGATTCTAGCGCTCCTTTGAGACTACAATTCGGTGTATTGTAGTTTGACCCAAACACTAGCATCCTCTAGTTAGGATCTAGTTGGTGTAGTTAGAGACCTCTATGGTCTACTCACCCTTTAGGCTCTTTTGTGTCCTAAAGACTTGGGAGTAGCGAATCCCCTCCTATATAGTGTTGAATTTAGGGAACTAAAAAAATATTGCATCTATGACCCCCTTCCAACCTCTTTTATAAAAGAAATACTAGAGTTAGTAGCAAGAAGGGATACCTACTCATTTACAAATGGGTTCTCAAGATATCGCCAAGTAAAAATATATCAAAATCAACCAAAACTAACATTTGCAACTAAATTGGGATCATTAACATATACTGTGATGCCATTTTTTAAAAATAATTCCTCTATAGTGTTCAATGAAATCATGGTAATGCATTCAAGGAGTTTATTCGTGAATTTCTAGAAGAAACCTAGATGATTAGATAGTATATGGATTAATTAAATATCATGTTCAAGCAATGAGACTAACATTAAAATGATGTAGAAGACAACAAATTTTATTAAATTTATATTTGCAATACCTTTTAGAACACATTTAGGTCACATAATATGCAATTTAGAAGGTTTGATGGTTGACTGATTAAAAATAAGCTCTATAATCTCCAAGGATTTTTTTAGTGGCGAATCTTCACCAATTGGCAAATAGTTCATATTAGCCAATTCAAAATTGGAAAATACGTTGCAACCAATAGGTGGCAAAATTGCCCAAATTATATAAATTATCATTTCAATGCATTTCAATTTGAACCATCAATATATTTTATGAGGCATATGTACAATTAATAATTTCACCATAACAAACTATGTGTTTCCAATGGTCTATTTAATGGAGATAAAATTAAGTGTCTATATTTTTCCACTCTTTGAGATGATGTCACAACTAGAAGAAGCAAATAATGAAGATATAGATGTGAGATAGGAAAGGATGAGGATTATAAAAAAGTATGATAAGATGATTGATGATCCTTCAAGAGACTATGTGGGATCTACAAGAACCTGATCAGGCTCTCAAAAAGACAAGGGAAGGGGAGAATATTATGAAAAATAGTGTAACTTAGTTTTTGATATATAATCTAATATTATGTTCCAAGGTATGAATACTAGGTTGAAAATGTGTCAAATGTATAAAGGACTAAAGGTCACAAGAAAGCATATATTGATGGCACCATGATTTCATTTTGGTAGGTATGTTGCAAGGACTAATGTAGATGAAATACAAAACTATAATACACACACAAGAAAAGAAGGAAAGTATGCATAAAATGATACAAAGATGTAAACACAATGTTTCACTTGGTAAAGATGAAAATCAATGATTAATTAATGATGATGATGATAGTGTTGTTGATGTCGTAATGATATGTCTCGATAATAGATGATGATTGGGAATGATATATTCCAATGATGATGATTTGATTGATTGTATTAAATTTATTAATACTTTGTGGCGAGGTTGGATTTTAGGATGACTGGCTAGATTGCTTGGAAAGATGTATGAATAAGGATTGCTTATGGTGTCTAGATTAACCATTTTAGGATTGCATTAGATTTCTTGGGATGAATGCAATGGGTTGATGTTGGATTATGGCTTTGGGTTTCTTTTGGATGGGATTATTTTCTCAATATGATAATTAATGACAAGGGAGCACCAAGTCTAGAAATAAGGATATGAGATAGGTTGATTTAGGATAAGGGTCTTAATGATTTGGATGGATTAATTAAAGGATTGTTAATAGAGGATGGAAAGGTAGATAAATGGGTTAATGGATTATAAGTAATGGATACAAATATGGATGGGTTAAAGAATTAAAAATAGTGGATGGGTGATCCCACAATAGTGGTTTACAATTTTTTGCCAAACTGGACACTGGAATAATTTTTTTTAATAAATCTTCACATTCAGGCACCTATAGCGGCTAAACCATGAGGAATTTGAAGATGATGCAAACTAGAGTCTCATCAAATTTTGTTTGTAGATTCTAAAAATACTTTTTTCAAAAATTTTGGAATCAAATTGCACTTCTTTTTCCATCTCCCACGAAAACTAGTTTTTTTCAGAAAACAACATTTTTAAAAAGTGACGCACACCGTACAACGCATAATTTTTTTCTATGAAGGATAAATTATAATTATTTTGAATTTAGATTTGTAACTATGAAATCTAGTGCTTCCACTTGGTTAGATAGTTTTTATTGAATATTTTTTCTTTAATCAAGTTTCAAAGTCAAATGAATTACAATTCAGACATAGCACGACTGTATAATACATAACTTTTTTTGTATATATCAAAATTTATTTTTTCTTTTTTTGTTGGATCAAGGACTTGAATATCTAGTGCACTAATATTTTAAAAAAATTAAAAAATTGATAACCTGCTATTTTTCCACATGTGCAAAACAAAGACCTTCATTGTCAATGAAAATCCAATATATGTTTAATAAAACTAAAAAAAAATACATAATAAAACCAAAACATATTAAAATTATGTTCATTGGATAGCTGGTTCCGAGGACTACCTAATTCCAATTGGTTTCATGAATTCTCCTCCATTTTCATCCTCAACCCGAGCTTCAAAGGGAAAAAATTTTGGATTTTTTGTGCCAGAGAGCAGGGAGGTTGGAAAAGGGGGGTTCGCTAGAACCAGGGGGGTTCTAGCGAACCCCCTTTCAAAGAGGGGTTTTCATTATTTTTTTGGTGGCATGGGCTCCACCTTGCATTTAACTGGTTTGCATGAACCAAGGTTTATTCGAACCCTTTTTTGGTTCGCTCGAACCAAGGGTTCATTCAAACTCCAAAAACCAAAATTTTTGGTATGGGGTCATTTTTTGCCACTTTTCCTTCCTCACTCAAATTGTAAACCACTTTTGTGGGTTTACCTGGCTGAAAAGGAAGTATGTAACATCCAAGGACTATAATACAAAGGAAAACATTTCCCTACTTTGCAAATTTTTGTTGAGGACGTTGGATTAAAAGGATACAAGGTACATGTCATAATTGATAGAAATGTGAATACATGTTTTTTGTAGAAGGATGCACTATATCAAGCATTTATCAAAGATTGAAGAAAAATCATAACTCAATCCTTATCAAGATCAACATTAAACAAGGTTGATGATAAGGAATTATAGCAAGTATACTTGGAGATGATATATTAGGACAAGAAGGAAGATAAGATGGGATAGATGAGACAACTTGTCCCTAGTGCAAAGTATGTAAACAATTAATTTACACATGATGCCCGTGAAGGGGTTTTCATCATGGTACTTATCCAAGGTCCTATGAAAATGGTTTTCACCATTGGATGAACGACTTATCTTTGATATATTTTTTTTTTCTTTTACATCATTGATATCATTATACTCCAAGTTTCTTCATAGGTCCCTATGTATTTGAGATAGTCAATGGTAATGCACTAGGACATTACATACCAATAATGTCCTACCTAAAGTATCTTCTTTGTCAATATTAAAGAACATTTGTACAATCCTTTGATGTTGAAGAGATCCTCATTGATGACTAATTTTTCCTTATCCGTATTTTTATATTTTGATAGGGTACCATCATAGGCCTTATGGTGAAGCATTGTTGCCACAACATGATAAATTTGGGCATTGGATCTTTCAGATTTTAAATGTGAATGTGGATTTTGATGGGGGATGTTGGATTTGGAAATAAGTGATTGTGATGTATTGATTTTTGATGGATAAAAAAGAAATGTACAATTGTTTGGCATATTTTTGAGTCATCAAACATGGGATGGTGGATTATGGAATTTGGATTTTGGATTATGAATTTTGAACGTGAGATTAGGATAGCGATTAAGACCTTGTACAAGTTGGAAGGTGATGGATACTTATTATATATAGGGTGGATCTTTTGATGTGCATTTGTATTTTGATATAGAAATTTTGTTTCATTTGATTTGAATGGGCTAGCTTTTTTTGGGACCCATGTTGCTTTTCTATGCTTTGTTTGGTTTTGTACTCATATTCTTTAGAAGTTTGATTTGGAGCATTTTATTCTATGCTAGATATCATTTTTCCATCATTCATTGAGGGGTGGAAGATGTGGATTATAATATTTATTGGTAGGGATTATGGAAGTGGAAGGATTATTTGTAGCAATATTCTTGTCGTAAGGGCTATGAATGGTCCCTATATTAGTTCTCACATTGGATGAAGTTACCTCAACGATCATTGAAGTACAACTAACATCATTAGATTGTTTAGTAAAAGACTTGTATTAGACCTTGACCATTGTTAATATAGATCTAGAAAGGCTTTGTGATACCTTTATCATGAAGGCCCTATAGACACCTAAAATTGATCATTACATTTGATCAATTTACCTCTAATTCCTCTTATTCTTGACCTTTATATTAATTAAATAATATTTTTATTGTTTAAAATTAATATTTATCTTATCCCAACCATCATCCTAAATCATTTCCTCCTATTTTCCTAAGTTCTAACCTAAGTTAAGTAATTAATTTTATTTATTTACCTATCACTATCCTTATCCCCTTTCTTCAACAAAAATAAAACATTGTCTTTATTTATTTAATTTCCCTCAAACATTACATCCTCCATCACTTTTTATTACCCATCTAATCTTTCTCTTAATCCCTCCATTAATCATGTGCACATACTTTTAAATATTTGACTAAGGTGGATTTGAATTATCCCTTCCCGCACAACCACCTTTGTCCTTCCACCTTAAATTCATCCCTTTTTGGAAATGACTCCTTTGTCCTTGGAGGTATGGGATCTTTTCTTCTTTAAGTGCAAAAGACAAGAATTGCCTTTATGGAAAGTATTTCAAAGGTACCTCTCTTGTACCCCCATCCTCTCACTCAATCTCATTCTACCACTTGATATAATCCCCTTGCTTGAGACAACTCAAGCCATCTCCACCATTGATCTCATATTTTCATCTCAATACTTCATTTTCTTCCAAAATATATAAAATATCCCTAACACTTCACCATTTTAACAACACATAATTTAAGAATGCAATATTATACTTTCAAATTTTTGATCACACATTAAATTTGATCATTTTGGAAAATCCTATGCAAGTAGGAGATTCAACAAGGAATGATGATTTGGTTTTATGTTTTGATTTGAATTCTCTAATTCCCTAATTGAGTGTTTGTTTGGATTTGTTTGCTCGATTTAAAAATTTAGATTGTTCACTATTAACACAATTCTCTCACACACATTTCTACAATGCTCAATGGAACCCACATCAAGAATCAAACCATAGTTGGCATACTCGCAGAAAACTCACCGAGTTTTTTAAAACTCGCAAGTTTTTTCAAAAATTGAGTTTTTTTAAATTTAACTCACCAACCTTTAAGAGTTGTGTTTTTTCAAAAATTTCAAAAAACTCACAATTTTTTTGTGGTGAGTACTTGCAAAAAACTCATGAGTTCGATAGATAAACTCAGCTACACTAGGATTAAAGTCAACATTTTTTTAGATGTTTATTTCATTTAAAAATTACTTGAGACTTTGTGTGAGGAGCTAAACACACCCCAAGAAAGGAGACATCAATTCCAATGATCTTCCATCGAGGAGAGTGGATTCAAACACCATTTTGTGTGGATTTTCAAGGGAAATTTGATTTACAAGTAGGGTTTTTTGTTTTTTGTTTTTGTTTTTGATTAATTATTTTCTTTCATTCTTCTTGCAAAATACTCATTAAAAATTGAAAATAAGACATGATAGAGCACAAATAAACATTTTTTTTGCATTTAGAATCCAAAAAACAAGATTAATCACAATCTTTTGTTGATTTTTTCTAATCTTTTTCATTTTTTCATTATTTTTTGAAATTTTCAGACCTAGGGTCATTTTTTGTGTAGAATGATTAGATTAGTTAATAATGTTAATTTATAATTAATTTAAACACATTTTTATCAATTTAAATCAAATTTAGAAAGATATATTTTAATGATTTAGGTTGTTTTTTAAATTTTTTTGTATTAAAAAAAAATATGTTGTACATGTTTTTTATATGTGTAGATTGATCATTGATCATTGAATACAAACTATAATGGCTCCTAGATCTATTTTAGCATTAGGTTCCACCCTCACCCCATCAATTTCTGCCCCCCACACCATCATCATGGGTTTTAGGAACTTGTCCTCCAGGGGCTAGAGACCCTACATGGAAGTATGTTGTGAGAGGGCACATACTTGGAATAGTTGTTTGCAGTGAGTGCAAGAATACATATCATGGAGGCATAAATCACCTCAAATACCATCTTGTAGGAATTCCTCAACGTGATGCCAATTCTTGTGAGCAACACAAAGAAGAGATTAGAAGAGATATGCTTGCCCTACTTTCAATTGCCAAGGAAAGAAAAATGCAAAGGGAGAGGGCAAAAAGAGTCATAGTAGCAACCATAGCTAGTGGATATGCACATGCCCATGGTTAGACTCAAGAGCACACAACTGAGTAGATGAAGATAGAGGAAAATGAGGAGGGAGATATTAGCATTGTGGCTCTCTTCATGGTCCATGGATTCACACTCATGGAACAACCACAACCACACTATCCTCTAGGCCCCTCATTTCCTCTACTTTGAGTAGAGTGCCAGTGCATTGACAATTGTGGGAAAAGGCTACAAGCCACCTTCTTGCAAAGATTTGAGTGGGAGGTAAGTTAAATTTTATACTAAGTTTATGTTCTTTAATTTAAAATTTAAATCAATTTATTATTTATGTTGAATTCAAGCTATTTTTTGCTTAAAAAACTTACAATTTTGTACTTATTTAATTATTTTACTTTGTACTTGCAGGTTGCTCACAAATGCAACTAAAAAGGAAATGCATGTGGTGGAAGAACAAAAAAATAAATGGAAGAAATATGGCTACTCCATTCCTTCTTATGGGTGGACGGATGGGAGAAACCACACCATCCTTAATTTTTTGGCTGCTTCCAAAGGTGAAGTTGTGTTTTGGAAGTTGGTGGATGCTTCCAACAGGATAAAAACTACAGATACATTGTGTACATTGTTGGAAGAAGTTGTGATGGAGATGGGGATTTCCAATGTGGTGCAAGTCATCACAAATAATGCAACAACGTATGTGGCAGCAAGACAAATGCTTGAGATTAGAAATCCATCACTCTTTTGGTCACCTTGTGCGGCCCATTTCCTTGACCTTCTTTTGGAGGACATAGGAAAACTTTTTTAGGTGGCACCGATTGTAGATGATGTAAGGAGCATCACAAAATATATCTACAATCACCCTTGGGTTCTTAAATTGATGAGAGAGCATAGACGAGGGAAGGAGTTGGTGAGATCGGGTGTCACAAGGTTTGCAACAATTTTCCTAATGTTCCAAAGTATTTTGGACTCTTTGGGCTCTTTAAAACAATTTTTTGTGAGTCAAGCATGGAATGACTCCTCATATTCAAAGAAGCCTGAAGGAGAGAGAGTTGCTGCAATAGTCTTTGACCCCTAGTTTGTACAAAAAGCTACAAAGATCGTGAAGGTAACTTCAAAACTTTGATTTTAATTTTAAACACAAGTTGAATATATATATATAAATTTCAACTTTAAGCCTTTCATTATAAATTTCTAACTTTGATCTTTTTGTATTTTTAATCTAGGTGTTTGAGCCCTTGGTTAGAGTCCTCCACTTGGTAGATGGGGATCAAAACCCAATGGGATACATTTAGGAGGCAATGGATAGGGCCAAGGAGGCTATAAAAAAATTATTACATGGGGGACAGCCTCAAATTTGATCCCATATGGGAGATAGTTGATAGGAGGTGGAACAATTGGTGCAGGAGCACCATTGGGGTAAAATTGTCCATTCAAAGTTATAAGGTCTAGGCTTTAGAAGTTTTTGAGTTTTTGTTTCAAAATAAGGTCTATAAGACCATTTGATGATGTAATAAGTCATTGGTAATGTGGTTTAGGTGTCTAGTTGGTCAAGTTGGAAAAATGTGCAAGAATTGCAAAGTTGTTAAGTGAAATGATGTTAAGTGTCAAAAGTTGCAAATTTTCCTTATTAAAGGAATTTGAAGAGTCAAGTAAGTTTAAAGGGAAGTTAGGAAGTTATAGACTTTTTTTTTATGGAAATAGTTTAAAAAGGTGTAAGGAACTCAAAATGAGGTTGTTGAAACTATTTTGAGGATTGAAGATTGAATAAAAGTCTAATTTTTCTCCCATTTTTTATAACTTTTGTTGTAGAAACATTTGTATAGACCTGTATAGCATTATTTTGATCTATTTCTTTGTGATATTACATAGCATATTGTTTTAAAATTCTTTTGGTACTATTTTGAAGGCTTAATATCAAATTCTGAGTATTTAATTGTAAGTTTTCTCTAACTGGCCAAAAATAGGGTTTTTGAAAGTTTTGTAAGTTTCAACATGTATTAACTCCATCCCACCTATTGTGAAGATTGTAACTCAGTGGGATGGATAGGAAACAATATTTTTTGGTGTGAGAATGATGAATTAGTGCAGGGGAGGTCTTGAATGGTGTTGGGTGTGAAGCCTTATGATGGAAACTTGAGTTTTCCTTATGAAAAAGTATGGTTTTGGTGAGTCAAGTTGATTTTTAGCATTGAGAAGCATAATTTTATGATGTATTAAGATTGAGAAGACTTTTTTAGGTTTTTTTGAAGAGGTTTTGAGGTTTGGTGAGATTGGGAAGTGTTACTTTCAATAAACCCTAGGGTTTATAGGTGTTGGATGAGGGTTTTATGATTTGGCCCTTAGAAGAATGAATTCCTGAGATCTAATGGTGGATTCTATGGTTTTGGAATATTATAATTTCCTACCCAATATTTTGTAGAGTTTGGACAAGTCTCATGAGTGGTTACTTTGGAAAAGTGGGCTAATTTGAGCCCTAAAAGGCGTAAAATCCCTGTTTTGAGCAAGTTGTTACAAAAAAAACCTAGGTGACTGATTGATATGTTGAAGAGTGTCAAAATGGGTCCCTAAATTAATTTATGTCTTGTTCTGATAGGTTGTCATTGAGAAGTTGTACCCGATTTTGTTGATTCCCTATGCTACAAGGAAATAGAGGGATTTGGTTGAGATAAAGAGAATTTGAAAACTTGGTGATCTGAAAGTTTTTTTGGTGATTGAAATTGTGTTTGAGTATGTGGCAGGCTTCCCCTATTGCATAAAAGTGGTATCAGAGCAAAGGTACCAGATTCCTGTAGAAGAAAGATTGAAGATTTTGAAAGAGAACTTGGAAGGTGAAGAGGCCCAAGATTGTGAAGATGCCTCCAAAGGGAAAGAAAAATGCAAAGGAGATGAAAGATTTGAAGAATTAGTACATTAAAGAGATTGGAGAACTAAAAGAGAGATTGGAAGCCTTAGAAACCAATAAGAGAAGAGAAGCAGTTGAGAGCAGTGAATCAAAGGAAGAAGATGTTGAAGAAGAACTTGATCCAAAAGATCAGAGAATGGCCAAGTTGATAAAGGCAGTAAAAGGTGAAAAATACAAGGTAGAAATAGATGTACAAAAATTTGGTGGAAATTTGAATGAAGAGGAATTGTTAGTTTGGATATCTTCTTTGGATAACTATTTTGAATGTGAAGAGATTCCAAAAGAAAAAAGAGTAAAGATTGCTAAAACAAAGCTTAAGGATCATGCACTTGTATGGTGGGATTATCTATAGTCAGAGAGAAGGAAAAAAGGCAAGTACAAGATTGTGGATTGGGACAAGATGGTAGCTAAACTAAAAGGTAAGTTTATCCCTTCAAATTATTTAATTCAAATGTTTAAGAAGTTGCAAAATTTGAGACAAAAGGAAATAGATGTAAAGATATATACTGAAGAATTTTATAGATTGAGTATGAGGTCTAACCATAATGAAAATGAAGATGAGTGGCCACACCCACAAAAGGATATGAAAATCACGGTAAAACCTTTCCTAGGAATTTGACATTCCAATAGGTGACTAATATATTTCTATGGATGTTCATTTACTTGTCAAACTAGGGGACATATACTTTAAATGGTGCAGCACAATATATGCACTAAGAACTGGCTTCGGTCAAAACTTAGCAGAAATAAATACTGGAAAGGAATTTTGTCTACACTACAGGAAGGTAATGCAAAGTTCTTTAACTCAACTATGATTTGATTAAAACAAAAACCATAACAGCTACGACTGAAACACAAACTATGAACTGGCCTTATGCTGCAGGAGTAATACAAAACTGAGTTTGTATGGAAACTTCAAATATGAGAGCTAACTAATGATCAGCAGAAAAGAACAACTAACTAACTAGCTATAGATACTTACTAAGTGGGCCCCCTTAGCAAGCATCTACTGTTTATGCAGGTGCTGAACTCAGAACTTCATTAAACTTTATTCATGAAAACATAATAGTATACATTGCTTTGTTGATATGGAAACTAACAACAAACTCTGTCTCTTGTCAAACAGATTCTGCTTTTCATTATCATACTGATTCTTACATGATATCTGCTATCACTATGCTTCTATCTTACTCTAACTATCATCTCCTTCCTCACTCGCGCATGAGTACTTTATTTAAAATCAAGAGAGCAACTAACTAACTAATCCTATCAAAGAAAGACGTGGAAGTAAAGTGTATCCCTGAATCAAGGAACAAACTTCATAAATGAATTTATGCGTTCAACCTGATCTAGAGAGAATCTAGCGCTCCACTCTTTCCAGATTGACTGTCATTAAAAAATTTTCACAATGGTTTAGGTCAAAGAGTCTTCGCCAGAGATTCCTCGAAGTCGTGTAGGAAATAGACTTTACTGCAAGGCCGAGATCGGCTGTGCTCGACTCGATCATTCTTCAACAACCTGCAAAACAAAAGGTAACAGATGTGAAAGAAAAGGCGTATGGCACATACATGATATTCATTCATTAATCACACATTTAAATCTATTTCATCATTCAAAAACTGTATGCGATATACCAGTCATTTAGGGAGTCAACGGGGCAATAAATGTAATCAAGTCAACACAATAAGCTGCAGGAATATGAAAATATTTTGCTACAGGATATCCCAATAAAAGGATTCAATGGAGTTTAAACAGCCACAAAATAACAAAAGTAAAAATATTAAGAGTCCATCATAATATCCAAACTATGAGCACATTTTAAGCTCATCATTCTGCCCCCTACTTAGCCCAATGTTGGTCCTCCAACATTAACTTTCCTGTTAGTTTCTCTGAAATCAGTGGTTATGGCATGGCTCTAAAATGGAGTTCCAAACCTGTAATAAAATCCTCTGAAAGCTTGGCACCTTTCATACCTACGGTCTTCTAAATCATCATTAAAATTTGTAGCCTGATAAGGATAAAGGGCCACATTAGCACAAGAGGTCTGAATGTCAACGGCAACCATAATTCAAATCTCTTTTGAAGTCCCAATTGTATGTATCTGCTTGATCGTTTAAGAGTTGTTGTGAAATTTAGGGGACTATGAGGTTCGGATCTTCTTAGCCCAACAGTTAATCTTTCCCATCTTTTCTCACTTTTGGTGTATGCTAGTCTCTAGAATGAATATGACTGTTCTTGAAATTCATCATATACCTGTTTCCTGATATCAAATATTTTCTCTCTGGCTGTAATATTATATGTCAGAGTAAACCAGTTTTTCAGCATTGTATGGGGGTTTGAACTTTGAGAGTGTAATGGAACAGGCTCGATTTTCTCAACTTCTTCATATGTTTCCCATTGCCTGCCATAATTTGCTTCATTTGTTGCCCATGAGATAAATGATCTCAAATGGATATCACCAATATACAGAAGAGGGTTCCATTCTGTTTTAGATGGAATTAAAAAACCATGTAAATAAAATTCACAAAGAGAATTTCTTAACCAATTAAGGGCTGCCTGGTATGCTTCGTAAAATTCTTTAGCAGTGTGAAGTATATGATCTTGATTTCTAGAAATTCTCATTAATTGGAACCATAAGAATTGTTCCTTAAGGCACAAAGCATAAACTCTGGGTGGTGGTCTGCATTCCATAATCTTACCAGTTACTTTTAACATTTCATCCATTTTTGCTTTTAACTCAACAATTTCCTGTTTCTGACTTTCAATTTTCTTTTTCAGTTTCTTCCTTTCTACCTCCCATATACTTTGTTGCATGTCAGTCTGGGCTATGTGTCGGAAAGTGAGGGTTTGCAATGTAACTGTTTCCCAGTTAGCTTTGACATATTCCAGAAACTCAATCAAAAATGTCTTCTTATAAACAACAATGGCTTTACAAGTTGTAGGGCGAAATGTAGCTTCACTAGGCACATTCAATTGTTTAGTCTGTTCGTGGTCTTGCTACAAGATGAATTCTTGTTGTTGCAGTGGAGAAGTCTATTCTCTCTCCAAAAACTGCATAGCAATAGTAGTCAAGTCATCAAGACTCGGTAACCCTTGCTCATTATGCCCTATTTCATTTGTCTCAACTTGTTCCTCTTCAAGAATGAATGAAATTTGAGCAGCATTCTTGGACACATTCTGAGAAACATCAAATTCAAACTCTATAGACCCTTCTAAAATTACAATAACCTCTGGTTGAGGTGAAGCAGGGGAGGTCTTAGATTGTTTCCTTGTAGAAACTCTTCTTGGCACTGATGCAGCTGCAGGAGGTGTTCTGGTAGCCTTCCTTTTTCTGGTCTGCTTAGAGTTTTCTGCCCTACCAGAGGATGATGGTGAACTGGTGTTAACAATATGTGTTGTTGTAGGAGAGACGACTGTAGGGGAAGGTGCTGCAGGAGAAGAGCATTGCCTTTTCTGAGAACGAGGGTCGGACTTTGGGGTTTGTTCTGCCCCAGATGACTCACCTGCTTTTATTTTTCCCTTCTCTCTCCTAGTGACAGACCTAGTTTGTACCCAAGCAGAGGATTCCGGTGGGGGAGCTACAGGAGCAGATGACCCTTGCCCTGTTCTATTGGTAGATGTAATTTATTTTTTCTTTTTCTCAGGCCGTGGGGTAAGTACCCTAGGAGGTTGTGGAATTTGCAAGCTCTTTTGGGCAATGAATTGTTGCCAGGAAAGAGGTGAGACATCTCTTAAACAACGTTCAATCAGTAATTTGATAAGGCTATGGTGAGCAATAGAATTATCTTTCCCTTGTTGAATTTCGTGGGCACTTTGTTCTAAAAATTTTAATAGGAAATTTGAAATATTTACAACTAACCCATGCCTCATATGACTTAATAATTTGAAATGATGAGAATGTAGGTAGGAGAAATGACCTTCACAAGTTAAATACCTGATTATGTAAGCAGCGTATTCTGAATAAGGAGGAAGCAATGATACCCGCTTGCATCCCTGCTTGGAGACTTCCAAAGGTCCATCAGTGGGCATTGAAAACTTAGCCCTTACAGCGACATCATCTAAAGAAAAATTTTCTCCAATGGCTAGAAGCCCGACTACTTCAGCAATTTTGTCTTCAGTTGCAACAACCGTTAGACCCCATATAAAAGCTTCCCCTTCAGAAAGGGTTCTCAAAAATTCTCCAGCAGCCTCCTCATCAAAAGCATTTAAACCCAAGAAGTAGTTTAACCATCCACAGAGGCTGAATGCGTGGACTGTTTGAGGATTTTGCAATAACAATTCATGAGCTACAAGCTCATGTCGCACCAACTGACCACCCATGTTCACAATTTTCCCTTAGTTGAACTCAATTCCCTGCTGAAAATTCAAAATTCTCTATTTCCCTTTCTGTTTTAGTTTTTCTTCTTGTCGTGTCGTCACATTTCTTTCTTTTCCAAAAATAAACTTTTTGAACAAGCAGTCTTAATCATAATTTACAAGAAAAACATGCAATAAAGGACATGCGATCACATTTGGAAAGTACCAAAAAATTATTAAAGAAAGGTTATTTTCACAGTTATGGCAGCGGTGAAAAGACAGGTTTTAAAAGGTGGATTACCCCGCCCCTACTTAGAGTATGACATGTGTCCTCACATGTACTAAAGAATAGGCAGAGATCGAGTAATAATGACTGGTACTGTCATAGCAGTAAATGAATAGAATAAAATAAATCAAATATGCGATAAAAAAAGATATAGCGTACCTTTGGTAATTGCATGTACGTGTGAAGAAAGATGACAATGTCTGCATGAGTTGATAGTTGGGAATGATATCATAATTAAGGGTGATGCGGATGGATGAGGTGGATGGGTGACGTGGGCGGATGAGATGAATGGATGGAATGGATGGATGGGATGGATGGATGGAAGATAAAGAAGTGGTATGTGGCGACAAGTGAAAATAGAGAAAAAGGGGTTTCCTTAAAAAGAAAACCTTTATTATGGGCATATTTTTTTCAAAATTACAGTGAAGCTGCAAGAGAAGGGCTAAAGCCTTCGGCTGCAGAAAGAGTAGTGGGAGGAACCTTAATGAACTGCTGCATGAATTTTTCCTTTGAGACTAGTTTATGGTACAACCGGAGTCGGTGGCTATTAACTAGCAATTTGAAGCGGACTGGATCAATTGTCACCAGTTGTACAGCTCTGTTGTTGAACACATTCTCAACTTCATAGGGGCCAAGCCAGCGTGTTGTGAGCTTACCTTGGTTCTCTTGATATCTGGAATCATATAACAGAGCCCAATCACCAGCAGAAAATTTATTGGTTTTGATTTGTTGATCATGCCATTTCTTCCTTTGTTATTGGATTGCTTCTGTGTGTTGTAGGGTGACTTTTCTCATTTCGTCCAAAGCATTTAGCTGTAGGAGATGGTCCTTCTATGCTTCAGATATTTCCATATTGAGCTCAAGAGCTGTCCTCAAAGTTTTGTGTTCAAATTCTATGGGCAACATGGCTGTTTTCCCATAGAGCAGCTCAAAAGGTGTAAACCCAGTTATTGTCTTCCATGTAGTTTTGTAGGCCCAAACTACTTCATGAAGTCTACTGCTCCAATCTTTTCTATGGATCTTCACTGTCTTTGTTAGGATCGCTTCAATCTCCCTGTTTGTTACCTCCGCCTGACCATTGGCTCGAGGATGATAGGGGCTAGAATTCCTATGTTTGATCTTATAGTCATTCATTAGTGCAGTGATAAAATTCAATGTGAACTGAGCTCCCTGATTAGTTACAAGCTCTCTGGGAACTCCAAATCTAGTGAAAATTTGTTCATACAAAAATTCAGCAACTTTGTTATCTCAAGCATGAGTCATAGCTTTTACCTCGACCCATTTTGTTATATATTCCGTGCAAACTAGAATGTATGACTTGCCATTTGATGGTGGATCAATTGGTCCCACAAAATCCATCCCCCATTTATCAAAAGGGGTGACTATTACCTATGGATATAGTGGCATTTCATCTGACTTGGTTGGTCTTCCCATACGCTGGCATCTGTCACATTTCCTTGTATAGGCCACACATCCTTGTGTAATGTTGGCCAGTAGTACTCTGTTGTAAGAATCTTCATTGATGTTCTTTTTGCTGCAAAATGTCTCCCACATGGTTCATCATGGCAAGCATGCAAGATATCATAAGTCTCATCTTCTCTTACACATCTTCGCATCACTTGATTAGGTCCAGTATAAAACAGACAATTTGCAATCCATGAAAAATTAAAACTTTTTTCTATTAACAATTTCTTTTCTTTTGGAGAAAAGTGAGCTGGTATTCTATTTGCTGCTAGATAATTGGCAATGTCTGCATACCATGGTGTATGTGCAATAATGGAAAATAAGTGTTTATCTGGGAACCTATCATCAATGACCTCATATTCAACATGTGCATCTAATTGAAGTCTTGATAAATAGTCAACTACAACATTAGCTCTTCCTGGTTTGTCAATGATTGTAATGTCAAATTCTTGTAACAACAAGAGCCATCTTGCCAATCTACCAGAGATGACAGGTTTGTTCATCAGATACTTGATTGTTGCATGGTCAGTATGGATGAATATCTGATAACCTATGACATAATGCCTAAATTTATTCAAAGCATACACTACTGCGAGCAATTCCTTTTCTGTAATAGTATAATTAAGCTCAGGACCTTGAAGGTTCTTGCTGATAAAGTAGATAGCATGCTCAATTGAATTTTCTTTTTGACTTAAGACTGCTCCTATACCAAAATCAGATGCATCAGCATGTATATGAAAAGGTAAGTTCCATTTTGGACCTTGAAGAACAGGGGCTTTAGTAAGCAAGTCCTTTAGTTGTAGGAAAGATTTTTCACTGGCCTCTGTCCACTCGAATTGAGAATCCTTTGTTAACAAGGCATAAAGTGGGCTAGAAATTTTACTAAAATCTTTTATAAACTTTCTATAATACCCTGCATGGCCAAGGAAACTTCTGACATCTTTTTGTTTTGCAGGAGTTTGTAAATTCAAAATAACTTCAATTTTAGCAGGGTCGACCAAAATTGCGTTTTTTGAAATATGATGACCTAGAACAATACCTTCTTCCATCATTAGAAAACACTTTTCACTGTTTAGTGACAGATTTTTCTCTCTGCACCTTTTCAATACTTTTTATAAATTCACCAGTGCTTCGTCAAATGTGACTCTATAGGTAGTGAAATCATCCATATAAATCTCCATACAGTCATGAGATATATCAGCAAAGATACTAATTACTGCTCTCTAAAATATTGTTGGTGCATTGCATAGACCAAAAGGTAAGACCGAATAAGAAAATGTTCCCCATGGACAGGTAAAAGTGGTCTTATCTTGATCTTCAGGGGCAATTTTTATCTGATTGTACCCACTGTAACCATCCAAAAAGGAAAAATATTTTTTTCCAGACAGTGAGTCTAGTACTTGGTCTACAAAAGGTAGTGGAAAGTGATCTTTTTTACTGGCATTGTTCAACTCTCTGTAATCTACACACACTCTCCATTTTTCACCTTTCTTAGAGACAATAACTAATGGAGAAACCCATTGACTGTTAGAGATTAGATAAATAAAACCAACATCAAGCAACTTTTGAAGCTCACTTTTAACTATTTCTCTAAGTGCTGGATTTACTCTTCTTTGAGGTTGTCTAACTGGTAAACAATCTTCATTAATATATATCCTATGAGTACAAACTTGAGGATCTATTCCTTGCATGTCCCCATATTCCCATGCAAAAGTTTTATGTTGTTCTTGTAGCATTTTTAATAAGACAACCTGTTGAGATTGTGACAACTTGCTATTGACATTCAAACAATGACCTGGAGACAATTTTGTCTACTTAGTGAGATTACTCATAGAATCTACAGGTGATGTTTGTACCTCTTATCGAAGCAAATTATAAAAAATCGTAGGAAGTTTAGGCAGTGAACTCTCATAATTTGGTTGTTGCAGGAAACATTGTAGATGACTGCCATTTGGATCATATGAACTACCCGTATCAGAGTTAAACTGCAGAATTTGAAAAAGCAAAGCATCCTCACTTTGAAGTTGTGAGAATGGATCATTTTGAAGCATCATTAATTGAGCCAAGGAATTGGCTTTTGCAGTTTCTTCCCCCACATCTGGCCAAACAGGTTGGGACAAATCTGGTTGAGGTCTAGCAGGCGGATACAGAGCCAATTTCTTTGTGGACTGTCCATCAAAAATGGTCATATCTCTAGAACGACATCCTATAAAAGCATCAGCAGTGGCTAACCATGGTCTACCAAGGATAACTGGATACCCTCCTAAAGTTTCCTTAACTAATAATATTGTGAAATCAGCAGGATACTCCCAAGATTCAAGAGTGACAATTATATCCTCCACCATCCCATCAGGTTTAACTGTGGAGCTATCTACAAGCTGCAGAATTGTGGATGTAGACCTAATGTTTGAAATGTTCAAGGATTCCATAGTATGCTTTGTCATGACATTAATAGCAACACCTAAATCAATCATAACATTTTTTACAATTTGGCCATTTATATGTATCTACACTACAAGACTTCCAAGGTCAATATACTTTGAGATGACTACATTTCCCAACATTATATCAGCCAATTTCCTTAAGACATGAATTTTTTGAGGATCCTTTTTCTTTCGTCCAAGCTTCTTCAAACAGGCCTCTTTAATAGCTTTTCCAAAAATGGGAACATCTTTAATAGCCTGAAATAAAGGGATTTGAATCTGTACATTCTTGAGCTGATCCAGAATGTCAAAAGTGGGTTCTTCCATGGATTTAAATGCAGTATTTTACAACCTCTGAGGAAAAGGTGGGTTGTCTTGACTTTGCAAAACAGACTCCTTAGAAACCGTATCAGCTATAGGCATATGTTCAGTAGGAACAACAGGTGCAATAGATTCTTCAAGGGGAGAATCTGGTATTTTAGTAATTAGAGGGAGTTTTGGAGCAGGTAGAGTGGTTCTAGACCTTAATTAGATATCATTAATGTTTAAGACATAAGCTTGATATTGGTTGGCTTCAGCAAGATACGCAGGCTGTTGTGGTTGCTGTTGTTGCTTATTATTAGGATTTGGCAATGGCTGGGCAGGCATATGCATTTGTTTTGGAGGTCCAATATTTATGGCAGTTGCTGCAGGAGGTGGCATGAGGGCCTGTGGTTATGGCTGTGGAAGCTGCAAGAATCCAGGGGACTGGTTTTGCCATTGCTGAGGGCCTCTCCATTGAGGATTTTGCTGCCAATTTCCTAAAGGTGGGGTCCATTATCCTTGTGGCTGCTGCCAACTTCCTTGAAGAGATTGCCATTGCGGGTTCTGATAATTAGGCTAACTTGGTTGAGGTGGATTCCAGGGTGGTGGTGGTCCATATGCAAGTTGCCATTGGTTATTATAGCCAGAATAAAGATTACCAAAAGTTAAAGGATTTTGAGGCATACCTTGTCTTTAGGCCCATAGTCTCCTTTGTGCAACAAAGAAAAAACTTGATCATCATCACCTTCTACTAGCTTGAAGTCAGTAGGTAGTTGCTTAGCTTCCAAATTAGCCACCATCTTATATCTGTAGTCACGTTTCTTCTATCTGCAGTATGGACATAACTCAGCCAAAACTACCTCAGCTTCCTCATGTTTCTTTCGAGCTTGCATAGTGTCCAATTGTGTAGCCATATTATTAATGATGTCCTACTTGAAGTTAGACAACAAATTTGTTATCTCCATCTGGGAAACTCCACCAGAAGAAGACTTCCCCATTGTAGCATGATGACTTCGACCTTTCTTAACTATTGCTCGAGAGTAGTTAAGACATATTTTCTTTATATCATCCCAAGGCAGTTGGGTTATATCACCTCCTCCCATTAGGTCTAGGGCGTCTATACAGGCATCACTGATTCCCCTTAGAAAGAGTAGTTTTTGAGAGTCCTCGTTAAGAGTATGGTTTGAGTTCTTTTTTAGTGAAAATAAAAATCTTGAAATATAATCTTCCAGACTTTCATCCTCCTTCTGCTGAATTCAGAATATGTCATCACCTTTACTGGCACTCTTACAATATTCCTTATACTTTTCAAGGAATTTTGTTTGCATGGCTGCCCAACTATCAACAACGCCTCTTCCCAAACTCATAAACCATCTGAGAGCTGCCTCCTTCAAGGTGGAAGGAAATAACTTCAGTTTATGAGCGTCTGAGTTGTAGTCATAACTGCGATAGAGGACATCGAACTCAAACAAAAAAGTTTATGGGTCCTCCGTAACTAGGCCATAAAACTTTGGAAGCAAGGAAGAGGGAATGTTTTTAAGATTGTCAGTATCTCTCTAGGGAACAATGGGAAACTCAAACGCTAGAGGTGGATTAGGTGGATTATTTGCCATGTTTGCTTGCTGGAATAACATAACGAATGGATTTTCCTCAGGTTCATTGTCAGCTAGGTCAAATGGTAGTTCAACAAACAGGTTTTCAGGGACGAACCTTCCCAATGCATCTCTTCTTCTTCTATGCATGCAATACGGTGAATGATGGTTTGAAAGATTTTGAAATTTTTTGATTAACAAACTAAACTAATGCTAAAAATGACTTCTGACGAATTCTTAGCTGGATGCCATCCCCGGCAACGGCGCAAAAAATGGCCACGCCTACAAAAGGATATGAAAATTAGGGTAAAACCTTTCCTGGGAATTGGACATTCCAACAGGTGACTAATATCTTTCTATGGACGTTTATTTACTTGTCAAACCAGGGGATGTATACTTTAAATGGCGCAGCACAATATATGCACTAAGAACTAGCTTCGGTCAAAACTTAGCAGAAATAAATACTGGAAAGGAATTCTATCTACGCTACAGGAAGGTAATGCAAAGTTCTTTAAATCAACTATGATTTGATTAAAACAGAAACCATAATAGCTATGACTGAAACACAAACTATGAACTGGCCTTATGCTGTAGGAACAAGCACAGGGATGGATTCCCTATGCTGTAGGAGCAATACAAGACTGAGTTTGTATGGAAACTTCAAAGATGAGAGCTAACTGATGATCAACAGAAAAGAACAACTAACTAACTAGCTATAGATACTTACTAAGTGGGCCCCCTTAGCAAGCATCTACTGTTTACACAGGTGCTGAACTCAGAACTTCATTAAACTTTATTCATGAAAACAAAATAGTATACATTGCTTTGTTGATATGGAAACTAACAACAAACTCTGTCTCTTTTCAAACAAATTCTGCTTTTCATTATCATATTGATTCTTACATGATATCTGCTATCACTATGCTTCTATCTTACTCTAACTATCATCTCCTTCCTCACTCGTATAGGAGGAGTACTTTATTTATAATCAGGAGAGCAACTAACTAACTAACCCTATCAAAGAAAGATGTGGAAGTAAAGTGTATCCCTGAATCAAGGAACAAACTTCATAAATGAATTTATGCATTCAACCCAATCTAGAGAGAATCTAGTGCTCTACTCTTTCCATATTGACTATCATTAAAAATATTTCCCAACGGTTTCAGTCAAAGAGTCTTCTCTAGAGCTTCTCCGAAGTCGTGCAGGAAATAGACTTTACTGCAAGGTCGAGATCGACTGCACTCGACTCGATCATTCTTCAACAACCTGCGAAACAAAAGGTAACAGATGTGAAAGAAAAGGCATATGGCACATACACAATATTCATTTATTAATCACTCATTTAAATCCATTTCATCATTCAAAAACTATATGCGATATACTAGTCATTTAGGGAGTCAACGGGGCAATAAATGTAATCAAGTCAACACAATAAGCTGCAGGAATATGAAAATATTTTGCTACAGGATATCCCAATAAAAGGTTTCAATAGAGTTTAAATAGCCACAAAATAACAAAAAGTAAATATATTAAGAGTCCATCATAATATCCAAACTATGAGCACATTTTAAGCTCATCAATGAGAAGATAGCTAGGTACTTGGGTGGTTTGAGAATGGAAACACAGGATGAGTTGGCTTTGACTAATCCTAGAATTGTAGAGGAATGTTATAAAATGGCATTGAAGGCTGAAGAGAAGGTAAAGAGAAGGGGTATGTGCAGGATCATCATGGAAAAAATAGGCCCTTAAGTGGCAAAAAATTCAAAAAAATCAGTGTTAGACAACTTGACATAAAAATTTGAATAAATTATCTATATTATTTCAAAAATATGTAAGAATAGAATCTGTAGAAAATTGAATGTAGTTTCTAAATTACTAGGTTTATTTAAAAATAAAAAAAAATCTATTTGGTGAAAATTTGAAATTTCAATGCAGTAGTACTTAAATTTTTAGGGAAAAAATAAGAAGTAGGTGTCTGTCTGACCACCTTAACCATAATAAAATGATGATATTTTTTTATAAGATTTTATATATAAGTAGATGACTCATATTCAGATGTGATGCATATTTTTTTGTAATTTTTTTCCAAGTAAATAATTAATTATGAATTTTTTATTACAAATTTTAAAAAATATAAAAACTCGTATGTCTGACCACCTTAACTTGGTCAAAAATTCATGAAATTTAATTTTTCTTTTTTTTAATCCTATAGTATGTGAAGCATAGAATGTGACACATGTTTTGGATTCAAAAATGTGATACCGTTTAAAAGTTATAGATGTTTTTAATCAGCCTATCGATCATTACTTTAGTCATAATTCTATAGAAAATAAATAATAATTATTTATTAAATTAAAATTAAAGCATAATTTATATTGTTGGAAAGCTGAGAATCTCCTCTAAAAACCCTTTTTGTTTCATCAATTTTGTGTAAAAAAAGTCGTCAACCAAATACCCTACAAATACCCATAATATTGCCACTTTTTTGGCCCATCATGATCCTGCACATACCCGAAGACGAGAAAATAGTAAAAGGAAGAGGCAGCACCATGAGAGGAAGAGGAAATTTTTCTACTCCAAGACAAGCAACTGAAAAACTAAGAAGAACCAAGCAAGAGAGATGAACAAGTTGCAGATTTTAGAGGTGGATATAGAGGCACAAGGGGCAGATTTGGAAGTGGAAGAAACTCTAACACTTTTGTAGGTAGATGTTATCATTGTCAACAATATGGTTATCTTGCTTGGAAGTTGCCTGAGAAGGTTGTTTCATCAACAAGTGGAGGAGAAAGAAAACCAAATAGAAGAGCATAAATTGTTCATGAGGATGAGGCAGAAAGTAGTTCAAATTCCAATAGACTGGTTGCTACTCCTGAGATTGGTGAAATGCTGATGATGAAGAAACAAATCTTGAAGACCACAAGTGAGGAAGAGTTTCTTCAAAGGAGAACATTATTCAAAACAACCTGTAGGTGTAAGAACAAGGTATGCAAAGTCATTGTTGATTCAGGTTGTATAGATAATATTGTGTCTCATGAGATGGTAGAAAAATTGCATTTTCAAAGAGTACCTAGGAAAAGGCCATATAGGGTGTCATGGCTTAGTGAAAATTAGTCTTTGATGGTGAGTGAACAAGCAAGAGTTGAATTTCAAATAGGCCCATAAAAAGATGAAGTGTTTTGTGATATACTACCCATGAGTTGTTATCATCTATTGTTAGGAAGGCCTTGGTAGTTTGATAGACCAGCCTTGTATAACAGAAGACAAAATACCTACATCATTGAAAAGGATGAGAGATATTTCATGTTAACTCCATTGGTTGAGGGTCTAGAAGAATATGGTGAGATCATTATTTTAGGATAAAGGAGTATATGAATGTTGATGAAGGTAAAGACATGAGTCTGGCAGCTAGTATAATGTCTAATAAAAATAGGACAATAGATAGAGGAAATGAAGATGGTTTGTAGACAATAGAGGGAAAGAATAAGGGTGATTTGAAATCAGTTATGAGGAAGAATTTTTTTGTTTGGCAAGAGAAATTTGATGGTAAAAAGTTTCATACTGGTAAAGTACAGAGTAAGGTGGTAGAGCCTTTGGAAAGGCATGTAAAGGATGATTGCATCATGGTTGGGGCAGTTGTATGCCCTATAACAAAGAACATAGCAGGAAGACAGTCAAGAGATGGAACCATAGTGGTTGATGAAATTGGAAAGATAGTAGAAAGGAAGATAGTGAATAAAGGGACAATGAGTTGCAACGTTGATGAGAGAGTGAATAGTGATTGATGGCATTGATGAGACAGTAAAAGAGAGAATAGACATTGGTGAAGTTGGTAAGTTTAATGGAATAGTAAATAAAAGGATAGAAGGTTATGATGGGAAAAAAGAATGTAATGGTCATAAGGTAGTGGACAAGGTAAGTGCAGATTTGACAGAGATAATTGATGATACAGAAGTTCTGAGTTTGACAATGATAAAAACGTAGATAAGAAGACTGAAGGACAATGGATAAAGCATGAGGAACAAATAAAAGTGATAGAAAGTGATGAAAAATGATGGAGTACAAAGTAAAGATGGAAATGTAAATGTGGCATCAAGATTTGAAGATGGGAAAGTGGAAAAACACCCCACAACACAAGAAGAACAGTTGGAACAAAGAACAAGTGAAGGTGAATTAAAGAAGGATGCTAAGGGTAGTGAAGATCAAGGACACAACAAAACTAATGAAGATAAGCATGCAGGATTGAAATGTATGAAGAATAAAAAGGAGGAAATGTGACATTCATCTTTCCAAGAGACTTGGAAAAGCTTCAAGCTAGGGTGTATGGTGCAGGAGCACCATTGGGGAAAAATTGTCCATTCAAAGTTATAAGGTCTAGGCTTTAGAATTTTTTGAGTTTTTGTTTCAAAATAAGGTCTATAAGACCATTTTATGATGTAATAAGTCATTGGTAATGTGTTTTAGGTGTCTAGTTGGTCAAGTTGGCAAAATCTGCAAGAAATGCAAAGTTGTTAAGTGAAATGATGTAAAGTGTCAAAAGTTGCAAATTTTCCTTATTAAAGGAATTTGAAGAGTCAAGTAAGTTTAAAGGGCAGTTAGGAAGTTATAGCCATTTGGTTTTGGAGGGAAATAGTTCAAAAAGGTGTAAGGAACTCGAAATGAGGTTGTTGAAACTATTTTGAAGATTGAATTTATTGAATAAAAGATTGATTTTTCTCCAATTTTTTGTAACTTCTATTGTAGCAACATTTGTATAGACCCGTACAACATTATTTTGATCTATTTATTTGTGATATTACATATCATATTGTTTTAACATTCTTTTGGTACTATTTTGAAGGCTTAATATCAAATTTTGAGTATTTAATTGTAAGTTTTCTCTAACCGGCAAGAAACAGAGTTTTTGAAAGTTTTGTAAGTTTCAACATGTATTAACTCCATCCCACCTACTATGAAGCTTGTAACTTAGTGAGATGGATAGGAAATACTAGGTTTTGGTGTGAGAATAATGAATTAGTGCAGGGGAGGTCTTGAATGGTGTTGGGTGTGAAGCCCTATGATGGAAACTTGAGTTTTCCTTATGAAAAAGTATGGTTTTGGTGAGTCAAGTTGAGTTTTAGTGTTGGGAAGTGTAATTTTATGATTTTAGGTTTTTTTGAAGAGGTTTGGTGAGATTGGGAAGTGTTACTTTCAATAAATCCTAGGGTTTCTAGGTGTTAGATGAGGGTTTTATGATTTTTCCCTTAGAAGAATGAATTCTTGAGATCTAATGGTGGATTTTGTGGTTTTGGCACATTATAATTGTTTCCCCTAGAGTTTGAAGAGTTTGGACAAGTCTGGTGAGTGGTTACTTTGGAAAAGTGGGCTAATTTGAGCCCTAAAAGGCATAAAATGCTTGTTTTGAGCAAGTTGTTACAAAAAAACCCTAGGTGACTAATTGATATGTTGAAGAGTGTCAAAATGGGTCCCTGAATTGGTTTATGTCTTGTTCTGATAGGTTGTCATTGAGAAGTTGTACCTAATTTGGTTGATTCCCTATGCTACAAGGAAACAGAGGGATTTGGTTGAGATAAAGAGAATTTGAAGACTTGGTGATTTGAAAGTTGTTTTGTTGATTAAAATGGTGTTCGAGTATGTGGAAGGCCTCCCCTATTGTATCAACAATCAACTCCACTAACCCATCCATGCAGTAGGGTACTTCCTCAACCCTTCTTATCTCTTCTCAAAGAGCTTCTCCGATCCTAATGGAGAGGTTATAGAGGGGCTCACAAAATGCATTCAGAGGATGGAATCCAAGGTTACAGTGAGAGACCTCATCATCAGCGAGTTCGATATGTATAGGGAAGCAACTAGTAATCTCTTTTCTTCGAAGCTTGCTATTAGGCGAAGAACCACTCTGCCACCAGGTATAAAATTGGGAGTCTTTAACTAATAAGTTTATTTCACATGCATCTTATAATTTGATAAAATGTGTTTTTACTTTTGAGTCTTTGACTTTGTTTTCTAACTCTTCAATATTTTTTTTTTGCAGAGGTTTGGTGGAAAAATTAGGGTGGAAAAACACATCTTCAAAAAAAATCCCTTCACATACTATGTCATCCTTGTAGTGCATCTAGATGTGAGCACAATTGGAGCTTGTTCAAGTCCATTCACATGAAGAAGAGGAACTTGTGAGTTAGCACAAAAGTGCCTCAATGACATTGTCTTTGTGCAATACAACCTTCGGTTACACATAGAGAGTAGAAGAAAAATCACTGGATCCTATTGATTTGGATGAGATAGATCCTTACAGTGATTGGATAGGGCGAGATGAGTAGCCTCCATTGTTTATCATGGACGAGATCCTTGAATTCGAGAGAGAGGAAATGGAGAATGTGGGTGCATTAGGAGATGTAGGGTTGGAGGACAGTCTTGAGGATATGGATGAGATTCAGCTAGAGCCATAGGCACAACCTTCCATGCCAGCCGAGGAGCCAACAAAAATAGCATTGTGACGATTGCCATGCACACACAATAGGACTAGAGGACCCACCCCTTCTTCCCTAGCTGCTACTAGACTAGGGAAGAGGAAAGCCTAGCATATTGTATTTAGTTATTGTTTAGTATTTGCTTCTAGTTCTAGTTTCACTGTTTTCATGTATTAGACTTTCGGGCTTTTAGCCATCAAGATTCCACATGAGAATGTGATTTTGTAATCAATTTACATTAAAGTCAATCAACATTAATATAAAAAACTTTTGTACTCATTTATGTATTCATTGGATTCATCTTGTCATTGAATTTTTGCAAAAAAAAAGTGTTTCTAATGAAATTTAAGCAAATTTTTATGTTCTCAAAATTTTTATCGAGTTTTAAAAACTCTCCAATTTTTGGCTTGACAATTTTTTGTTTGGGGTGATTATTCCAATTATGAATAGGTTTAGGATGGGGGAACAAATTTGTAGAAGCATTGTGTTGTTGGATTTTACATTTTCCCTATTTGCAACCGTCTTAACTCTTAGTTTGTTAACTTGTTAGAATTTTTTTTGTACACTCTTATTGTGGAGAACATGAAAAAAAAAATGAAAGCGCTCTGTAAATTGGTGGCTGCACAAATCTGGGGGATTGACATTTCCTTCTACAAATCAGTGAATCTACTCTATGAATTAGTAGTAGAATTAGGTATAATATATTACTGGTTTTACTACATTTTCTTTATATTTCTTTTCATTTTGTAGATTGACTAGCTAACTTGTTTTTCCTATGATCTATGTAACATCAATTTTTGCATTCATTGTTAGTTGAAGACACATCAAATCTTGAACTACTGACAACCTCACAGACAAAGATGATGATTCACAGTTGGAAAATTCACTACCAGCAATTCATCGCAAGAAAATTCACCAACATGACAAATTCACCCAAGGAAAAATTCACCACCAACAATTCACCATCGGGAAAATTCATTGGAAATATATATTAAAAATATGAATGTGATGAATTTTCCTTGTGGTGAATTTGTCATGGCAGTGAATTTTCCTTCTGGTGAATTTGTCATGGCGGTGAATTGCTAACAATGAATTTGCCTAGTGCCAAAGATTATATTTACCAATAAATTAGGTACGCTAAAGTAGATTAAAAGGTCAAAGAACAATTTTTTTAATCGTGTGGGGGTTGTTTATTGGTGTATTCTTTCTTCTTGCACTGTTTGGTGATCTGGAGATCAAAAACCCTAAGTTGACCCAAGTCTTGCGATTCAACCCAAGAGTACTTGATCACACATATGCTCTCTCCCCGCACTTCATGCCACCTTGGGGATCAAAAGCACCAAACATCTCTTTCCCTTAGTGGAGATTTACTACTGAACCATCCTTCGTTGATATTTTTAATGAGTGAACATTGTGGATAGTTTATTTAATTATATTATATTTTAAATCAATATATCTTAAAAATAATAGAACAATCATTGTGTTCTATTAAAAATAAAAAACATTTTAAAGATATATATTTAATTAAACAACTTTAAATATTTTTTTAAAAGAATAAGATACATATATTTAATTAAATAGCTTTAAATAGATAATTATAAAAATCATTTGATATGTTGAGTCAATTGTCAAATTTAGGCTTTAAGATTAACACATTTACTGTATAATATAATATCCTCAAGTCACTTTCTATGTTATGTGATTTTTTAACTTGATCTTCCTTTCACTTATCATTAAATAAAAATAGAGACAAGGAAGTAAATAAGACAACTTTAACAACACATGAGGCCCACAGTGAATTTATGATGATTCCCTTTGGCCTCTAATAGAACTATCTACATTATAGAGTTTGATAATTGTTAACTACATCTATCTTAAATATACTTCTTTAAAAGATGTTTGAAATTTTTATATTAAATTTTTATTTATGATGGATTACATTTTTAAATGGATGTATTTAAGATTTAAAAATATAATATTATTTTTTATTCATCAAAGATTATTTTATTTATTACATATCATTAAAAATTGGTGTCTTTATTTTAGCATGGAATTATTTTATTTGATACGTACTTAAAACCTTTGGTGTCTTTACTTCATGTTATTATAGAGCTATTTTATTTACTTCATATTTATTTTACCTTTGAAATAGGAAATATAAATATCTTTCTTTAAAAACGAGAAATTGAGAGAAATAAAATGTGGTCACAAGTTATATTTTGTATTTTATTTAAATATTTAAATTTATAATAAATTTATTATTTTTAAAATATTTGACTAAAAAATATAATTATTTATTTTAATAAGTTAATTACTAACTTTTAAATTTAAAATATTATTTTATTTAAACTAAAATTTTAAATAGATAAATATTGTTAAATTTTATTAAAATTTTCACCTTTAAATTTACAATAAATATATTTATTTTATTATTAAAAATAATAATTTATAAGATTATAAAACATTAAATATACATTATCTTGTAAAAGAAAGGTTGATTTATTGTGGCTAGCTTGTTCTAGCTAGTCTCATATGCAATTGTGTTGGTTTTGATGTCTCTGTGAATTTTTTCTTTGTCATCTCTTGTCTTTTTTGTTCCCAATCTTGAAGCTTTCTTCTCTTTTGTTTGTTTATGCTATATGGTAGTGGGCCCTTAACCCACATCTTACTAATAAAAAAAATATACATTTTGTAATTTTTGGAAGGAGAAAATTTATGAATAAATAAAAATAATTAATAATTTAACTAAATTAAAAAATTGATATAGTTATTCAAGAGAAAAGTAAATATAATTTATTTAATATATACCAAAAATATTTTGTTATGTATTTTTAATTTTATATGTTAGATTATAATATTATAAAGGAGCACATATCTAGAGTAGAAGTTATCATTTGGTTAAACTATCACAAGTAAATCATCCAATCCATTAAAATTATTTAGGGGTCAAATAAATTTCAATCATACCAAAAAATTAAACTTTGATAAATGATATAATTAAAAATAAATCATCATTCTCAATATTTTTATTTTTATATTTCTCTCTCCTTTCCATCTCTATTTGTGTCTCTCTCTCAGTCTCTCTCTCCCTTTCCCACCCTCTTTATAACTTTGTATACCTTTATCTCTCTATCACTCTATCTCACCATATATACCTCTTGTTATCTCTCTCACTCCCTTTTCCTCTATATATATCTTTATCTCTCTCTATCTCCCTATCTCTCATATTTATCTCTCACCCTACCTCTCTCTATTTCTTCCTCTACCTCTCTCTATCTCTTTATCTATTTGTCTCCATGTTCCTTGTTAGAAATCTAAAATAGATTGAATAATCCAAGGAAATTTTTAAGAGAAAATCAAAGTTACATAAATTGGAAAAACATAAGAATGCAAACCAGGACTCCAAGAGATTATGCAATGTCAATGTGACAATATTGCATTAAGAGTTTCCAAGCTAAAAAGATACAATTCAAATATGCATAAAATATTGCAAAAAAGATGTAAAAGTATACAAATACAAGCTAGGTAGTGAGTTTATATAGAACTTAGGAGAGGAGGTAGGTGGAAAATCCAACCACTAGGAATCACCACAAAAACTGAAGATGGACCACCAAAAGTGGAAAGTGTTCCACCTTTTAAGGAAGGGGACACCACACATTTATCTCCTAGTAATAAAATCACTTTATTAAATTCTAAGTAAGCTTAATAAAGTGTAGGAAAAACCTAGGACTAAGGGAAAATAAATTAACCCACTAGGAAAATAGAAACCTATACACCAACATTCCTCTCTCCCCCTCTATCTCTAGACATGTCTCCCAAGCTCTCTACCCATCCATCTCTCCCTCTCTCTCTCTCTCCTTCTCCCTCTTCTTAGACATCTATATCTATACATCTTTGCCTCTCTATTTCTCTCTCTTCATATTTCTTCTTCCATCTCTCCCTCTATCTCTATCTCATTATCACTCCATCTCTCTCTACTCCTATATCTCTCCCTCTATGTACTCTCTCTATATATCACTTCCTATCTCTATCTTGATCTTTCTATTTGTCCCTCTATCATTCTCTCCCTCTCTCTCCCTCTCTCTATATTTATCTATTTCATCTCTACCTATTTGAAAAAAGTGATTTATTTTGTCCATACAACTATGTAGTACATGAGGTCAATTGATAGGCCATTTAAAGAATGATGTTTATGCAACAAAGGTCTTAATTAATAAGTGACAGCTTCAAATTAACTATTCATCCACATATATGTATCCAAACATTATTAAAACAAAACCTATGAATAAAAAATATAATAGGCTTCACAACCAATAGGGTCATGTTATGTTTGCAATAAAAAAAGAGTGAGAGAGGAGAGATAGGGATAGAGAGAGGGAGAGATGGAGGAGGGAAGAGAGAGAGAGAGAGTCTGAGATGTAGAAGGAAAGGTGAGAGAGGGATAGATAGATGTTGTAGCTCAATAAATATATATATATAGAGGAAGAGATAGAGAGATAATGAGAGAGGGAGAGATAGATTTAGATAAAGATAGAGATATGAAGTGATATAGAGAGAGGTAGAGAGAGGGAAATATATAGGGGTAGAGAAAGATAGAGATAGAGGGAGTTAGATATAGCTTAATATATAGAGAGGGAGATGGAGAGGGAGACATATAGATAGAGGGTAAAATAGAGAGATAGAGAGCGATAGGGAAAGAGATAGCAAGGGAGGGACGAAGATAGAGAGATAGGGAGATAGAAGTAGAGAAAGATATGTATAGAAAGAGATACAGAGAGGAGTGGGAAGGAGATAGAGAGAGAAATAGAGAGATAGATATATAGAATAAAAGAGATGGAGGGAAAAAGAGAGAGAGGGGGAGAGAGGGAGAGATAACTTAATAGATAGAGAGGGGGAGAGGGAGTGATATAGATGGAGGGAGATATAGAGAGATAGAGAGGGATAGGGAGATGGATAGAGAGAGAGATAATGATATAGAGATATCTAGAGAGGTATAGAGAGAGGAAGAGAGATATAGGGAGGGAGAAACATGGATTGTGTGTATATGGGTGTGTGTGTGTGTGTGTGGAGAGAGGGAAAGGGATATATATATAGAGGGAGAAGTAGAGAGAAGAGAGAGAAGTAGAGATATACAAAAGAGGGAGTGATAAGGATAGAAAGAGGGAGAGATTGGGGTAGAAAAGAGAGATAGATAGATATAACTTGAGAAATATAGACCGGGTGAGAGAGATAAATATATAGAGGGAGAGATGGACGAAGAGAGGAAGAGGGAGGGGGAGAAATAAAGATATAAAGACTAAGACAATGAGAGAGCCAGGGAGATGAAGATAGAGATCAGATATAGAGAGACAAAGGGAGAAAAAAGAGAAAGAAAGGAAGATAGACATAAAGAGAGGGGGAGTAAATAAGACAAAGGAAGACAAAGAGAGGAAGATAGACAAAAAGAGATATAGAGTTAGAGAGAAACAAATATATAAATGGAGGGATATATAGAGGGAGAGGAAGTATAAAAAGGGAGAAGATAGAGAAACAAAGATAGAGAGAGAGTAAGAGAAATAGAGAGATAGAGAGGCAGACAAAGATCTATATAAAGAGATAGAAAGAGAGATAGAGATTCAATGCACCAAAAAATAAAATGATAAATTTTGATGTCTAAAACCAATAAAAAAGGATCCAATGATTCCAAATGTTGCAATCATCTTGCATGTCTCTCTGTAAACATGGATTGTCGATCTCAAAATTCAACCCATCTAATTCAAATATGGAATGCCTTTGACATAAAATAAAAACTAAAAAAATTAAAATCAAAATATCATTTAAGAAATAAGTAATGTTATATAAAATATAATAATTTATATTATATAAAATATTTTATATAAATATAAATATAACTATAAATTATATTATATATTTTAAATATAAAATAGATACAATTGAATAATAAATCTATATTCAATTGTATATATAAATTAAATATATAATATTTAAATATACAGTATTATTATACTATACTTAAAAATATTTAAATGTAACAAATTTATATTATATAGTTTTATTTTATAATATTATATTAAAAATAGTTAACAAAGCTATATTTTATAATCCATTTTTTTTAAGTTTAAGCAAATAAAATAATGAATGTGAATAACAAATCTAATATACAATTAATGAAAACCCTAAATATTTACATGACACTCTATAATGCAAACAAAGCAAGTCATTGTATTTTAGTTTCTTTGATAAATGAAAAACGAAAAGAAAATGGAGAATGAGTGAATTAAGTTTTTCATAGTTGTCTTCTTATCAAACTTCCTCTACCCCTCCCTATTGTGTGCTTTGAAAGAAATTGGGGAATGACACAACGGTGAGGGAAAATAGTCACATGGAAACATTGTTATTGGTAACTGCAGATCAAACTAACACGAATGACCTATCATCTCCATCTCCATCTCTATCTTCTTACCCGCTCCCCCTCGCCCTCCACCTCCCCCCTCTCTCTCGCTCCCTCTTTCTATCCCTATCTCTCCCTGTCTCTCTCTCTATTGCAAACATAACATGAACTTGTTGGTAATGGAGCCTAATTATCTTCTTGATTCAAAGGTTTAGTTTCAGTCGTGTTTGGATCTTTGAAGTGGATGCATAGTTAATTTCAAGCTATCACTTCTCCATTGAGACTTTTGTTGAAGAAACAACATCATTTACTAAATGATCTACCAATTGACCTCATATACTACACAAATGTATATAAAAAATAGACCAAATTTTTTCCTAATTAATTTTCCACACCTCTTCGACATACCCATTACACACCAAAAGGCGATTGCTAGTTTTATTTATTTATCACTATATCAAAGTTTGAAAAAAAAAAAAAAACTCTTTATAAGTGCACACAAGCTAAACCTCCTCAAGTTGCTCACAAAGCATGGCAAAGAATTAAAAAAACTGGTGTCGTTCGTACAACTGCCAACCATTGCCTGTCCACGCTCTGCGTCCACACATTTTCCACAACTCACAGCCCAAGATTTTGAGAAGGCCCTGATACCAACCACAATATAGAATTCAGTTGCCCCGAATTTCCCACCACTCACATTAAATTTGCTGACAAATTTTATGACATTAATGTATTTAATAAATGAAAATATTTTAAAATAACTCACCCTTGTTCAGTATTTTAGATTTCGGAAACCTGTGAGCAGGAAATTTTGAAAGGCAGGTCTGCATGAGAAATTCGGTAGTTAGTGGCCACGAAGACACACATGTTTGTTTTTCTGGGAAGAATCCCATGATCGCGACTTACATTCCAGAGTGGTGGATGTGTTACAGATTGTATAAATGACTAATATTTTATAGGGAAAGGTTGTATATGTAATTGTAAAAGAATTCATTGTGGTTGCTATATGGTAAGTTATAATTTAGTGGGTATTTAGTCAATTAAATTTATTAGGCGGTTTTTAAAATGTATAGATTTAAATGGTGCGTGTAGTATTTCTGTTTGAAGTATTTGGTATAATACAGGTTTAATTATGTACAAAATGTGTCATTTGTAGTTATATGAATGCATTAAGATATAGTTGTAAAGACACAAAACTAAATGGAAAAAAGGCATGGAGGATAAATTTTTCACCATTACACACTTATATAGAGAAAACTATTCATTCCATTTTACAACAAAATATTGAGATAGTAAACTTTTCTTTAATCAAGAAAAAATAATGAGGCACATAGCTTAGGAATAATCAATTGAATGTTCGGATACTTCATCGATGCCCATATGAACATTCTACAAATAATCATCTTACATGCATTGAGCAACTAAAATCATATTTATTTCTTGATAGGTACATGACATGCTCATTGGTCTAATATTATTACTAAGTAATATAGAAACCATTTTCATTAAAAATATACTTATTCAATCCTTAAAAGTATTCTAATTCCATCATAATTATTGCCTATCTTACCATTTTTATGAAATAATCATATAAAGCCATTTTTAATAACAAATGCAAGTTCAACATCACTATATTGAAAAAATAACTTATATCAAGTATTAGAAAATTCTACACCTTCCTTAAACTAAACAAAATATTATATGAATTTTTATCTATAATCTTACATATTCTACCTATAATTCAACTATAATATTCCATGATTGATGAATCCCAAATGTACAAGGTTTTTCATGGCCTCATGATTAAGCAAAAGGTTCATGGTAAAATATCTAAATGAAAGAATAATTAAGATATATTAGAGAAGAATCAACTCAATCCACATAAGATATACTTTGATAAATGACGATCCCAAACAATTGGATTACACTTATTTCAACTCTTATATCATTGTTGTCATACATTCAAACCCCTAAGCTCTTACACATAATTAGAGAGATTTGTGCTTCTTTCATTCTAGATCATTAGATCTAGAAAAGAATAAAAGAATACAAAATTTATTTATCTCTACAATTTGACTAATTAAGTATTTTAAAAAATATAAAGATGTAACTTTGACCTAGAGATTGTGACTTGCTCTTGTAGATCAAAACAAAAATAGATGATATCCTCTACAAGAATAAATATTTCATTTTAAAACTAAATAATGCATCTAGAATACTCCCATTGAATTAATTGAAGCTATGGTCAAGTTAGCTCAACTATTGTAGGCCTAATTATTAGTCAATCTTTTAAGTAAGAGAAATCTATTAAATAGAATTAGGCACAAAAGGTAGTGTCCTCAAAATCATATTATGTTTAAGATCCAACATTCACAAATTAGATATGAATGTGGGTATTGGTTCTATCATCTTATTGTAGCAAAAAATAAAATTTAATAAAGTGGGTAACTATCCAATCCCTTGGGAAATAGACCCCACAAGCTAATTGAAGCCCAAATCCAATATATTGAACTTTGTGCATGAGCCCAAACATGGAGTAATCATGTGAGACATAAGGTTCTTACTAATACCCTTGCAATGTAGCTCCTTTTTGTGTTCTAGTCTTTGGAATACTCCATTATTTTACCAAGCATCAATGCTCTACAAAAGCCCTAAGACAACCTATTACTATTATCTTCTACCTATCATTCCAACTCCACACTATAAGAGTCATTTGTTTGTTAAATCATAATATTTTGAGATGTATATGTAGTCACAACATGAGGTATGCATAATTAATAATTATTGTACAACACAATATTTTAAAATTTGCCTTTTGAATTAAAGCTATTTATAAATGATTACTTTAAAAAATAAACTTTGTGTTACATGTAATTAACAATCATATAATATCCTAAACATTGATCATGTCATTTAAAAAATAATAAAACTTATGTAATGCAATGTGTTAAAAAGTGATCGGTTAATGTTTCTTTGTCAATAATGAAATATTAGATCACAAACTTATTCCCCACCCCCACGTAAATTGATGAAAACAAATCTAATACTAAATAAAATTTAAATAGAAAACTTGGATGGGATGTTATTGACATCATCTTATACTCATTACTCACATGTGAACATTGAATCTCCTTAAAAAATAAAAAAAATTTAGAGCTTGAAAGTCTTTTGCGTAAACAATACATTATTCCATGGCTTTGGAGGCTAGATTTAATAAAAATGAATAAAAAATACCCAAAATATATTAGTGCCTTTATGCTCGTGGCCACTAAAAGACACACTGTTCAAACCCATCTTTACAGACAGCTTACAGTATATATGGGACTCCTCATACTCCCAATATGAGGGAGGCACCTAACTCGTGCTCCACAATATGAGGTGTACATACCTTACCCCCTGCAGTATTTGAACTTGTGACCTCTCTTTCAAGAGTACAAGTTCTCCACCATTAGACCAACTCAGGCTGTGCTTTCTAGGAAGAATCACATGATCACAATTTGAAACCCATATAAAAGAAAAGACTAGTGAATGGGGTAGAGGGAAGAGAGAATCTGTGCAACTTAGTTGAGAAATGGAAATCTTTTCTCGTTCACCCGCAAGTTTTTCACAAGCCAAAATAATCCACACCATTCATCGCCATTCAACAGGGCATCATGTAATTGCTTGCTGTGTGAAAATAGAAAGACATTGTCCTCGTCCAGAGTGGCCAATACCCAACATGAAGAACACCGTAGCAGTCAGAGCTCCGTCTTGGCAGTCCCTCTTCGTGGGCGTTTGCAATGCTGTGAATGACTTTATCGACACAACACTCGACACGCCGCTCAGACCAGACATCGATCCGAAGCGCGTTTTGGCTGGCAACTTCGCTCCGGTGGACGAGATTCCGCCCACGGAATGCGAGGAAGTGGAAGGAGTAATCCCGGCGTGCTTGGAGGGCGGTGTTTACATCCGCAATGGGCCCAATCCCAAGTTCGCTCCCTCAGCCGGTTACCACCTCCTTGACGGCGACGGGATGATCCATGCCCTCGCCTTCCACAATGACGGAACCCGAATCACCCTCTCCAGTCGTCACGTGCGCACTCACAAGCACTTGGAAGAAGAGGCGGCGGGCAGGCCCATATTCCCTAACGTGTTTTCCGGCTTCCGCGGCTATGCTGGCATGGCCAGGGTCGCTGTGACTGCCCTGCGAGTGGCGAATACAAGCGTATTGTTCTTCCACAAGAAGCTGTTGGCGCTCGGGGAATCAGGGCTTCCGCACGAGCTGCAAATCACGCCCGACGGAGACATCAAGACAAGCGGAGCATTCGATTTCGGGGGAAAATTAATCACACGCATGACAGCGCACCCGAAAATCGATCCCCGCACGGGTGAGATCTTTGCCTACCGCTATGCCATACTTCCTCCTTTTCTTCATTTCTTTAGGGTGACGGCTGATGGGGTCAAGCAACCCGACGTAGCGATCCGGTCTATGGGCAAAGCTTCCATCATCCACGACTTCGCCATTACTAAGAAGTACGCATTGTTCCCCGACATTCAGATCGTGTTGAACCCAGCGCACATTTTCAAAGGAGCGCAGGGCACTCCCGTCTACTTTGATCGCTTAAAAATGAGCAGGATCGGAGTCATTCCCCGCAATGCCACCTACGGATCTGCTATGAGATGGTTTGAAGTTCCGGGCCTCAACTTCATCCATACTTTGAATGCATGGGACGACGAGGACAATGACGAGATCGTGCTCATTGCCGTCAATTTCTCTCCCGCCGAAAATTTTATGGAAAAAGTGGCTGCAATGCATTTCACAGTGGAAAATATTCGCATCGAGAAGACCCGTGTCATCCCGGTCTCTTGAGTTTGGGGTGATCAACCAGCGGTTCGTAGGGAGAAAGAACCGATACGCTTACATGTGCATGGCAGCGGCTGGCGCACCGATTCCTCAAATGGGCGGACTTGTCAACCTCGATTTTAATCAACCTACTACATGTCTACTTTGTATTTGTTTACCTATTTTAATCAAACATTATCAACATGAACCAACCCAAATTCATCAACTTGTCTTACTAAATAATAAACCAAGAACTTCTTATAGGTGAATAAAACATCACAATTCCAACATACTCCCACTTGATATTTATTGTAGGAGAGTTTATAGTACTATAAGAAGGTAACCTCATGCATGGGAAAAGGATAAATCCATCACATCCTTACACCGCAAAAAGATGGCAATACGCATAGGATTTATCAAAAAACTAGAAGTACTTACCCAAATTTTAATTTTCTCTATCTTAACTTCCATTTTCTCAATCATCTCCTTAACAAAATGATTTCACATCTAAATGTTTAGTTTTATCATGGTATAGAAGTTTTTAGCTAGAAAAATTACACTCTATGAGCCACAATTCAACACAACATGAGTTTTAAAATTAATATTGTTACCTAGTCTCTATAACCATGTAGATTCCTTACAAGCATGTATTCTTGCCATTTACTTTTCTCTAAATTTGGACATCATTTTTTTTTCTTTCTTACTCATCCAACTTACTATTACACCAAATAGAGAATAGACATGTCCACTTGTTGATCTCTAGTTATCCAAATTACTAGCCCTATTAGAATCAACACAACTATATATTCAACACCTTACCAACATAACTAGTGCCATGATAGCATAAATAGTAATCCAAAGTCCCTTTCAAGTACCTAAACACACTCTTACCCTGAGTCTAATGGTGTCTACCATGCTTTAACATAAACGTACTTAAGATTCACACTACTTGGGCATTGTCTAGTCTTTTATAGGTCAATGCACACATAAGGACTCTTACCACACTTTCATATAGAATATTTATATAAGAAATATCTTCCAAAAAGACTAAAAATTAAGGACATTACTCCAAACTTAACCTACTACAAATCATTAAATGAATACATATTATTATTGTATGCATGGCAAATTACCACAAAATAGTCTTAAGATACTTCCTCTAGTTTAACTAAAAATATTTATTAGCCTTCTCTCTATGGATTTTCATGCCAAGTATGAATCTTGTAATATGCTCAAATCTTTCATTATGAACCTTATAGAGAATTGAGCCTTCAATTCTCTAATCAATTCCTTATTGCTCCAAATGATAAGCATATCATTAATACATAAAATGAGGAATAAAGATGATCACCATACTATTTGTAACACAGTGATTGATATACTCTTTACAAAACTTATGGGTAAGTGCAAGATATTGAGTCTACTTTTTAACAAAAAAGTGGATTTTTTTTTCTAGAAAATCAAACTTTGTCATAGTTAGGATTAAAATTTAAAGCACTTACACATAGAATATTAACATGGTGTTAAAATACAAAATGTAGGATTTTGTTTCTAGTTTTAAAATATATAATTTAATCTAATACCTAGATAATAAAAGTTGGTTTTGTATAGGATGTAAGAAATGTCATTTTAAAAAAGATATGTTGAAGGCCAAAACATGCACATATACAACCAACAAAATAAGTAGTGTTTGAAAGATATTTTTAAAATCATTTGTTAAAATATGCATATGTTGTTGAAGATTGGTTGCAATATTTTTTGTAATTTTTTAGTAAATATTATTTTTTAATTACTTTTTTACCTAGATTAAGATGTTTTTAAAATCCATTGTGTATTGAAAACATAATTTAAAATAAAATAATTATAACATGAAACTTTTTCTCTATCATGTAGAGAATGATATCAAGATTGGTCAAACATAAATTGTGACAAAAGGTTGTGTAACATTAAAAATCCTAGGGCCAAAAAATTTGATAGGGGAGGAAACCCACAGAGGACTGGGATTATGCACATTGGACCCTAAAGGTCCACAACTAAATGATGAATTTTTTGTACCACCACTTGATTTCATTTTCATAGGCTCTGCCAAATGCTCGAGTTTTCCAATGCCATTAACACTGGGGAAATCGGTAAACCCATTGATTGATTTGACATTTTTCAACTTTATCATTTAGTGATTGAAAGTTTTACTTTCCCTCTCTGGAGCTTCCCCCTAATTCAAAGTGATGATTCTCAAC